>JABUQX010072856.1:0-49582 GCA_015478945.1 Trachelipus rathkii
GAAATAATAATGTATTTTAGGGGAGAACCTAAATAAGGTATTATTTTCCTATATGCCACATGGTATAAATCAAAATAGTAAAAACCCTTTACAGAAATTTGAAAAAAATTTTGAAATGTAAAAGAAATATAAAAAAACGTTTTTTAAAAAATTAGATCAATATTGACCCAAGTAATACATAATCCAATGACCTTCAAAAAATATTATTGAGTAAAAAAGAATTATTCTGAAATAATATAATTTTGCACAAATATAGGTCCAACTGTATTTGGAAATTTTTAAGAGCGCTCAGATCTCTATAAGCATTTGGTAGGTAAAACCAGATGAAACTGAAATGGCAAAAAAATTATGATTTGTATGTATTTTTTAAAAAAGGTAGTTTAAAGGAAGAAATTGGGGAGAAAGAGAGTATTTATAATAGGGCCCACGTTTAGTCATTAACAAATTCTCTGGTAGTGTTTGAGTAAAGGTTTTTCCCCCTTGGTAAAGTTTCCTGAAAGGTTCCAAATAAATTATAGAGGGAAATATTTTTTAGATTGATACACCAATGTTATTTAGTTGACCTCACCACGCACGGTGAGTTTTTACCTCAGAAAAGGTGTTATAAATATTATATTTGTTATCCCCAGGACTAAAAACCTTTTTTTTAAGGAAATTTAAAATGGAATAATAACATTACCTGTGGCTGGGAGTACAATCGACACTGTGAGGAAGGATATTTACTCAGTTTGATATATTAGTATATTTATTAATAACTTTTAATCATCAGCTTTTTTATTTTGTATAAAGTTTGTCCCACATCAAAATTTAAGGACTTTGGGATATATGGGAAAAATAAGTATTTTTAATTGCAATGTGGGGGTTAAATATAGGTGGGAGTGGTTAACATGTGGAGTTTTGGATTAAAGGAGTGGTTGTTGCAAAATAGAAAAACAGTGTGTACAACTAAAAATGGGAAATAATCATCAAAATGTGGAATAGTGAAGAGTGAGGTTGTCCCATAACAGGGATGTCTCCATGAGGCCCATGGGCTCAACTATTGGTTTATCTCTCATAATAGTATTAAATGATTTTTCTGACCCAGGACATTAATTGCACAGGTTTTTTATTTCTAAGTTTTGCTCCAGCTGATCACTCTAAAAGTGGCCCCACCTCAGTTAGGAAATAGTGAAGGAAAAATACTGAAAATAAAAGATTTCAAAGATTTGATCTTTGGAGTGATCATAATGCCATAGCAACAATTATTTTGGGCCATAATGAATTTATATCTCTTATAATAAAATATTTAAGAAAATAATATGCTTAAAGTATTTATTTATATATATATTCTCCCCTATCAAAAATAATAAGTTATAATAATAACTTACGATATGTAAACTCCCACTTTTGGCTTATAATATATATATATACAAGAAACAATATTAGTTTAGGTGGTTCGGAATATATTAAAATTAAAAGACAAGTAAATTTTTTGAGTAAAGTAAACCTTTATAATCCAAGTGTTTGGGGGAAGCTAGAAATTAAACGCTTATAGAAGCCCTGGGCAAAAAAATAAAATTTTGGCAATGTTTGTTTAAACAAGACCAAGAAGGATAAGTATTTTAATAGTAGAGACAGTTCCCCCTAAATAGCTTATTGTTTTTTAGAGCCAGTTAATCACGCAGGTTATTAAGTTAAGGGCACAAGTTTTTGGGGCCCCGCTTATTTTAAAGAAAAGGCTTTTTTAAGTATGCACTAGATGCACGAGTGGAAACAGTAGGAGGGACTAAATAAGGAAATATGAATATCATTTTATGTCAGGTGATTATGATATTTTGAGATGGGAAAGAGCTATGAGGGAAAAAAAATAGGACTATGGAGAGTTTATTATAAAAATGTATGTATTAATCTTGTAAAGAAAAAGGTTTTTGAGAATTTTTATTTCTTATAAACGAGAGGGATGTATGATACAAGTTCTTACAAAAATATTTTTTATCAGTCTAAATTGAATTAACAAGTAGACTTGACGGTAATTAATTAATTTTCATAAAGTAAAAAAAAAGAGCCCATGGGAAACAGGTTTTGACCAGGGGTGCAAAATATAAAGGGGAAATTTAAGAAGAAAGCAAATGCCAAATCTTTTGGGAGATATAATAAGAGCTCAGATGCCATGATTATGATGTCACATATGTCATGTTACTCAAAATTTTTTGGAATATAGTGTATGGATATTATGGCATAGCCTGCCATCACTGTAATGTTTCAGCATATCATAATTATGTTTAAGGAGGAGGTCATGATTATGATGTAACATCCTAGTACTTTAATATAGATTGATCAGAGTATTTCAGCAATACAATTATATAATAATAAATTGAACTTAATTATAATAATGAATACAAAATATTGTAGTTTTTTTTTTAGTTTTGTGATATAGTTATTTAAATATAGTTAGAGTATAGGCCAATGTGGTGACACTCCAAAATTAATGAAAGCTATTATTGTTCAAAGTATTTTAATAACGGTAAATGGGTTTTACTTTTTTGTGAGGTATAAATCACATTATAAAATTGTATTAATAATTATTAAATAAATTGTATATAAAGATATAGTTTTTTTTGAGTGAACTAAGCCCAAAAATTATAGTGTGGAATTATCAGTTAAATCACACAATAAAATTTGGAAACACAGTCCCTAAGGGTAGAGTCCATATTAAGATAACAAAGGTGTGAGGAACAAATTATAACATGTCATATACGAATAAACCCATGTTTTAATAAATAAATAATAAATTGGGTGTGGTATACGACAATTTAATAGTTTAAAACAAATGAGAGACAAAGTCCTCGAGGAGCATAGGGCCCAAGTGGCTTTTTTTTTTACTATTGTCATAATCCATAAAATATTTCATCGTTCGTTTTGCTTCTTTTATCTAGCTCCCCCTTTATAACAAGGATATTTTAAAACTGGCTTTTAATAATAAATTCATTAATCATTTAATATTAAAAACACTTTTTTAACGGGTTATAAAACACTTATATAGCGATTAATGACATACGCCTACATGTATTCATAATATCATACATGATAATAAATATACCACAATTTCAGATAAATTATATTATTATTATAATTTTAATAAAAATGAGAATTTATGTTGACTCTCATTGCACCATCTTATGAGTGTCAAAAATGAAATAATTATATAAATTGTGAAATGGGTGATTGTACCTCCTGCTATTATTTCAATTTGTGGGGGGCATAACTCTACATCACACTCAAACAAAATCTATTCTTAATTATCCCAAGCTCAAATTATACTTCAACATGAAATGTCTCAATGTTATTGGATGTAAAGTGACATTTAAGTTGATAAAGCTCGTATGCTTTTTTTTTTGCCGCTCAACGGAGGTTTGGCATATGAAAGTTTAAGAAATTTTTTTTTGACAAGTTTATTTTTTTTTTGGTTGTTTCCCAATCAAGTATTTTTTTTCTTTCATAATAAGCCCCCTATTTACAGAATATTTATTCTCATTTTCAATAGGTAACCACGAGATAAATATTTGACCGCATAATAATATGAGTAAGTATTTTAATGTTAATTTTTTAATTGCAATAAATTTTGATGTAATTCAGCGTGAGCTTTTGGTAAATCAACAGTAATAAGAATTCTTAAGTTTTTGAACTGTTTGGGGGAATGGTCTCGGGTATTTGGAGAACCATAATTAAAATTTGATATATTGAGTTCAATGGGTATATTAATTGTGATTTATTGAAATGCCTCATTATAAAGATTATAACGTCTACCTTTTATAAGGCTCTATTAGCAAAGTCCCTATCGATGTCTGCAGTGTGTCACCACAGTTGTGATCACCCTCCAATTCCGAAATTTTTGGTTTTATGTCTAACCCCTATTTCGATTCATGGAAAAATGATTAAAAAAAATGTGAATTTAGTAGAAGTTCCAATAATAAAATAATTTTTTCCATATAAAAATATTTTTTGAAAAAAAATTCTTAAATAGCGAATTTGTTACACTATGTTAAAAGGTAAATTAAAGAGGAGTTATATACAGAATATCCTTTTTATATAAATCCTATAATATACGTGTGAGCTTATACGATAAATACTTAAGCACACTTTACCGATATGCAACATAATGTGAGACACCTCATCACCCACAGCATATAAATTTTATGAGGGGCCAAAATGACCCCTGGTATTAAAATAAAAAAGAGAGAGATAAAAAATATTTTTTCCTCCCAATATGCAAAAAATATCATTTATATAGCTTTCTTTACTTCCCTACTAAAATATATGGAGATCTTTCACATAATCATTTAACTCACAAAGTTGGTTTACGTGTGAGTTATTTTTTTTTTTGTTTAATTTTGACAAGTGGCACAACTATTCACTGGAAGAAGTTAAAATGAAAATACTTTTTATATGAATTATATATATGTGGGAAAACATATATATATAATAGAAGGATAAAAAAGTTTTATATTTAAAATATAATGCCCCGCGGTTAGGCACTTGGCTATGGCTTACACTGAATGGCTCTCCAGGACTGAGATCTAATGAACATAACTATAAGAAACTTTTATATGGACTTTCAATGAAGTGATGGAAAAATTATTTTGTTATTGTTTACATTTTTTAAAAATTAACTAGCAAAAGGGATCGTATAGATAATAGGTTCTTGCAAGTGTGTATATATATTATTTGGGGCTGACATTCTTGTTTAAACAACAAATATGCGGTCCTTATATGTTTCCAGAAAATCATCAAGAAACGAAAATTAATGAAAAGTTTAATTTTTATATCTTTTGCCTTTGATAAACAAAAGGTTTTTATTTCATTATTTCTGATTTTTTTCTCACATTAAATGAATGATGTTTATCTGAGACAAATTTATCACATATATTATTATATTAATGTAATGGTTTGCGCATTGGGTAAGATAATCTTCAATAATAAAAGTGACTCTGAAACTAAATGTTCTCATTTGGTTTTGTGTTTATAAAAGTATAGTCCCAAAAGTGGTGTGGAGAGTAGAGAAGCTGGGTTTTGGACCTCCACCTAGGTGTGGTTGGGATAATATAAGAGCACAATACGAAGTTTATTCTCTTATTTTTTTGTTGTGATGAAAAATAAAGGAAGTTTGAAATAATTAAGGATCGAAAGTTATTTGCTGTTGGTTGGTGGTTATTTAATTTTTTTTCAATTATTTTAGAGTTAATCTCTCTATCATCTACATGCTTGGAAGGGATTTATAAAATAATTAGAATTTTTAAGTACAGGGAAACAATTACTTCTAAATAGGGACATATATTTTTTTTTGTTGTTGTAATTTCCCCCTAACTACACGGGATGTGGTAAAAAGCTCCACATGATTTTGTGTTTTTTGTTAGAGGTTCCAAAATCTTTTATATGAGGAGTTTTTTCCAAATTCAATTTTTTTTAAGTTTGATGATTGCTTCTGGAGATTTTTTTTTGCGAATATTCATGTAGATTAATTTCTTCTGGGTTTTTGATTGGGGCTTTTTCATATATAAATGTTAGTTTTCCCATTATCCTCACTTTTTTTTAAAAAGTGCCTTTTTATCCCACGTAAACATTTTTATCAAATGAGTTATTCTCATTAATATCAAATATATTAATAAACAATAACCGAACCTATTGCAAAAAAAGTCGCTGAAATTTGTGAACTATATTTTTATTTCGGTAATTATAGAGACAAATAAAAAAAAGGTTTTTTTTCATTGCCAAAAAAGGGCTTTCCCGCCCTATGAGTAAATTTATCAACCTTTTTTGTTTTGTGGGGGTTTTGGGAACGTTGGGCCCCCAAAAAACCCTAGATTAATTTTAATTGGCCTCAATAATCCTTAAGAACCTAGGAAAAATTTTTTGAAAATTTGCCCATCCTGGAGAGAGAGATGAATTATGCCTAAGGCAAGCTAAGCTTTAACCGAATCCCCTGTTTTCTTTTAACTGCCCCTAGTCTCTTCAACCACTGGGGCTTTCTTCCCACCAGCGAATACTTTCCATACGACTGAAAAAATTAATCAAGAAGCTTAATAGGTTAAGTAGTCAAATACAATGTGCTGACAACTGCTTGAATAAGCCGCAGTTGAAATAAGTTTGAGACCTTGGAGACAGTAAAAAGTCCCCCACGAGGTACAGTAAGTCATAGTAAACTTCAGGTTAAAAAGTGGACTCGGAGCTGTATCCCGCTGGGAGTGGGGGGACTTACGATGAGAATTTTTTCTTAAGTGAATATCCAAAAAAATTATGATGCTTGAGTGCCAACAGTAAAGTGCAAAATGATAACGTTTACAAATTTTGTTAATATCACTGCATACCCTCCTTCCTCTATTTACAAATCATTGTTCACAATATTGGTGGTTTGGTTCTAAAATGAATTCTACCATGCTTATTTGTTTCATTTCTGCAAATCCCCCCTTTCCTCTCGTAAGCTTCCAATCTTTTTTTGGAATTTTTTTTTTTCAATGCAGATAAATCAATTATAATTCTATAAATTATATATTAATAATTTAATATAAAAGTGAAATGTTTTATTAAAATTATGAATTTTCATAAAAAACCTGTAACACAAACGTAAACAAACTCATAACGTTTTTATTTTAGATTAAGCCGCAAACCTAGTCAAACTCACTCCAAAAAATACTCTTCGCGCCAATGGGCTACAACTACTGTATCACATTTTTGTGGTAAACGAATTATATCTAAATTGAAGTACATAAAAGAGAGTGAAAAAGAATATGTATTTCCTTGTCACTTTATTTTTCTTATTGTTTTTTTTATAAATTTTTCCAAGTAATATTTGGAATTCTACACTGAATTATTCTTACTGTTGCAATTTAAAGATAAGGATATATTTTAGAGAAAAATCGCAAGATATTCGCGTTGAAAAATCAGTAGGTAAGCGTCCTTAAACTCCCTTATGTTATTTTTGACAGGAGTAATATTTTCTCTCTCTTAAAAAAATAACTATTCAAATTTTGAAAAAAAATTAAAAAAAGAACAAAAAGCATAAAAGTGTTTTTATTTATGAAAAGTCAAAACACTATTTCTGGAAAAAAGAAAAGGTTTTTTTTTTTGAGCAAACCCTAGTGGGTTTTGACCATTATCCCTGTATAAAGAATAATTAAGTTCAAAAAAAGCTTTCTCCTTTCCATCTTAATTTGGAGAAGTTTTTTTTTATAAAATATTCTTTTTGACCCTGCAATTTTTATTTTCCCTGACTTTTTCCTTGCCATTATTTGTAGCATGCACTTAGCCATTGTTTTTTTTCAAATATCACAAAACGCACTTTTCCAATTCTTTTGTTTTTAATATGTAAAAGTTTTTTTTGGATAATCAAAAATTGCTATATTAAGTTTTTGGAAGATTTTGGGTTGATGGTATGCAGCACAATTAGACATTGAGTAAACCCCTTGCTCAAATACACACATCCACTTTGGAGTCTCTTTGGGGCAATTTGGTGGGAGCCTTACCAACCAGCCAATCTTTTTTAGATGTTTTTTTTGGGGAAAATTTTTGGGTTGAACTTAAAAAAGGTTTGTTTATAAATAAGTGTTCTCACTCACCAAGTATAGATATTATTTTGTCTAGGTAACTTAGGGTTTTCTTTTTTATTTTCGTGTTTCAGAGCCATTTTATTAATAATAACTTCTAAGTGAAGTGAACATTGTTTTATCCTAGAACATTGAGAGGTTCCCTTTAAAGAGTTTCCATCATCCTCTCACATATAGTAAAAGAAAATCAAATATTTCTCCTTTTATTCTGTTTCACCAGATAAACACATGCCCTTCCTTATTTTACCTGAGTGTACTATTGTGGGCACACACTGTGTTTCTAGTAATGAATTCATTATACATTTTCTTTCTTGAATATGTTTGGTAACATCTTAGTAGCTACAAAAATTTGCGACTTTTTTTCTATTCTTGAGATTCCATTTTTTGCTCTACATAACAAGAGTTTTTTCCCAATATTTTCTCTTTGATGGGGCAGTGAAAAAGTCCAGAATCTGTTAAAATATTTTTCCCCAACCTTTTTTATTGAACTACAACTTCACACGTCCTTTCAGGTTTTATTTCCAAATTATCCTCTGCTCTCCCTGTAGCGTAAATTTTAAAACCACCTCATTTATAACTGAGAGTGAAAATAGTTTTGGTGTTATGATATATATATATATATAATTGTAAAACGAGATAGATAATTTAAGTTTATAAAAGTCAATAGACTAACCCTTGCTATATAACCCCTCTTTTGTTTTTAAAGATATATAACTACTTTTTAACATGTTACCCGGAGACCATTATTGTTTAAAAGCGGGTCCCTATTGTTCCGTATTATGTATAGAAAGAGGTGATTTTGCTATCTTTCTTAACAAGTGACAATTTTCCTCTTTGGTTTTCCAATCACAGGTGGCATTTTCACATGTATGCCTTTTTAAAGTTTTTTTTCTTTTATCCTCCTGTAATTTTCTAAAAATTAATCCAACAAGGTTTTTTTATATTTCCACAGGAGAAAATAGTCTCACCTAGAAAGAGATAATTTTTTTATGGACCCTATAAAAGATTAAAAGTTGGGAGTTTTTTAAAATTGAATGGTATTTTGAAACAATGATTACAATAGGATTATGTATATAATATATTTGTTATTTTTACAATACAATATTGAGATTATCTTTACTGCCCTATATGAAGAAAAATGTAGTTGAAGTCCACACTAATCAATTAAATATTTTTTATCACCACATTTTTCTTATCTTTAAACCCATTTTCATAAGGAGAGAGGGAGTGAGTGAGAATTAAACCCGTGTTTGCAGCTTTTGATATTGCTTTTTTTTTACTTCTTTTATTTTTTTGTGTGTGTGTGTGTGAGAGAGTGATGGAATTCTAATGCTTTGTGATTATAGAACATTACTCTCTCTCCCTCTTTTTAGTATAATACCAAATATATTAAAATTTTGTTTTTTCCGCCTCTTCTGAGAACTTTAGTACCATACTTAATTGCCTCTTTTGGCAATCGGAAATAAACTAATATTTAGGCAAATGCATGAAAGTTGTGTTGCCAAAGATGATGTAACTTGCTGAGTTATTAAATCTATTAAACTGGAAAGTTTAAAAGACCCAAAGGACAAACTTCAAAATAAGCTTTTTTCTAAATTTCTTCAAACTGCTTTGTGATTAATCACTCCTTTCATCGAAATACTATAACCTCTTTAGACTAATTACATTCCTAAACTTTGTCTGGATTTACACAATCATAGTAGATTAATAGGTGATTCTTAATTACCTAGAGGCTGAGACTGTAATGGAAATTAAGTTCTTGGTATGTCTCTTCAACACTTGTTTAGAGTGTGTTCACGGATTTCCAAAAATGCTTTTTGTTTTGACAGTTAAATGAAAAACGTCCTTTTCTCTTGACCTCCACAATGGAAAAGACTTATATCAGAATGGGTTTTTTCCAAGACAATAGTAAATCGAAAAAAGTATTATTTTTTATCCAGCTCTGCTTCCACCCAAAACCTTGCGACTCTCAATTGATGTATCTATTGAAAAACCACTTTGCCCTCCTGTGACTGGATTTGTTTTTTTATTTTTAACGCAGAAATTGGGTTTTTTTAATAAACTGTTGCCGCAATCTCACTTTCACTAATAAAAATAGGGTATTTGCCTTCGCCTGAAATTTTTTTAATATTAATGCTTTTTATCTGAAAATAGTGCCCGCTTCATACTCATATCAAATTTTTAATTACATTTAAAAAATTATTAAACTTCTTAAAAGATTGTTTTGATTTTAAATGGAAAAAATGTAATATAGTAAATGTTTGAAAGAAAATCTGAAGGAAAAAATTTGAATTTTCTTTTTTATTAATACAATTAAAAAGTAAAACAAATATTAAGTTAAAATTTTTAAATTTTCCCTCCCGAGATATTCCGTATCATTCTTTTTCCCAATGATTTTTTCACGTATTAGTCCCGCCTTTAAAGGTTATGTACCCCAGTGGCTAGAATTAGGAGAGGATTTGATTAGTGCTTTAGGTTAAAGAAAATTGAATTTTAAAATAAAATCTGAGAATATTGGGGTAACAAACAAAGTCAATATTTTTCTGTCTTGATCCTTCTCCCTTCTCCTTTTTTAATAAATATACCTTAATATTTTTTGTTTATGTTCCTAATTTCAAAGATAATGTTTTAAATATTATGTTTGTTATTATTATTTTAAAATTACATTATATAATTAAACTTATTACTAATATTTAAACCCGTGTTTTAGGTATAAGTGTGGAATGTGCAATCTTTTCCATAAATAATGAAATTCCTTTTATTCCTCTTCTGAGAAGCTTTTTTATGATTCTAATTTTTTCCACTCACGTTATGTTCCAATAAGATGAATATGAGAGGCTCATTTTACCCAACGTGTGTCCTACCTATGGGAATTTAACCTCTTCCAATATCTCTGTTGCCAAAGAGATTTTTCTTTTTATTTGGTCCCAGGTTTAACGAATTTTACCCATCCTCCAGTCGGACATGTATATGAGGTAGATTGCAAATACCTTATAATGTTTAGAATTTCACTCATGAAGTTTTTTTCAGGGCGCCTTCTATGATCTGATATCCCCACTATGCCCAAAATGGAAAAATGGGAGGGTAATAATAATTTTAAATAGTATATACTAACGTGAGTAAAAACATGAAAATATTATTTATTATATTAATATTAGCTACTAAAAATTAAATATTACTATATATATTAAGTATTTTATATTGTCTCTAAAAATAATATCTACTAATATAATCAAAAGTGTATTTAGAATTATATTAATAGACAGTTTATAATAATTATAAAAGATATTATTATCGTTATATAATAGCAGAACTAAATTAGTTTATCAGTAATACTATATAGACGTAATTAAAGAGTTGTATAATAGTTATAATATATTATTTATATTTATAAAGTTATATTTATTTATTATATAATAATATATGTAAAAATTATAAATAATATATATTTATCCTACTAATTTTGTATTAACATTACTAATTATTAATTAATTAATACCTATTATTATTGATATTTTATAAATATATATTATTAACATTTATATACGATAATACAGCTGTTGAGTCGTAAATACGATACTATACTTACTATATTATAATAGTGATAATTAATAATTATTTAGTTATAGTTAATCATACAACTTAAGTATAATACTTCATACTAAACACATATATGCATAATATATATAATAAAATACTGAAAAGTACTTATTTAAATGATATTTAAAATAATTTATAATCATAAAAATATATGAATTATTAAGTATATAATAATTATATCAATACAGTGTCGGGTGAAAATAATATTTATTTATTTCAAATAAATGAGTAGTTTATTTTTTATAAATTTTTAATGTGTTAAAAGTAAAACTTAAAAATTGGAACAATACAAATTAATTATTATAATAATAATAATCTAGTATATATTATGTATATATTATAAGTATTAATAATAATAAGTATTAAATAAAATTAATATATACTTATAATAGTAAAGAGTTAAGCTGTATAGAGTATACTATGGGATAGTTAATTATAATAATATAATTTAAAGATATTAAATAATATAGTAAAAATTATAGCAAGTTATTTCACATTAACTAGTTAATAAAGGTTATACCTTGACGGCCTACAGGATAACCACCCTAAAACCAATGGTAACAATGACAGCAAGAAGCCAAAACCATGAGGAGGGAAAACCACACAAATCCAGTAAAAGCCAAACCTTGAGGGAAAATACTCACAATCCTGCAATCAACATCAAACAAAAGCCAACAATAGAAAAGAACAAAGACCCACCTCCAACTATTTAAATTTTATCCATTAAAATTTTTTTTCTTGAGAGAACTCTTTTCACAAACTCTTTTGTATCACTTACTCTACAATCTCAGCTCTGGGAAGCCCCAAGTATATTTCTCTACCATAAAATAGGTTTTTCCAAAGTTTAAGTAAGTTACACTAGAAACTACGGTGCAACGCTTAACACTGATTTACCTCCACAAAGAGGAGACCTTTGCCCTACCACTCACAGCGTTTTTCCCCCATAAGTTTTCCTTTTTAATGGTAAAACTCCAGATAAAATTGGGAGAATTTTTTTTGGGATAAAAAAAAATAACAAGTATAAAATATATAGTCACTTTTATTAAAAAAAATGTAAAAAGTATTGGATATGCAAATTCAACTAGAATTTACCCAAAGGTTTTTAATATAGCTTATTATATAATCGAATAAACGTATATATATTAAATGTTGCAATAAAACTTATTTTAAATACGAATTAATATAAGTTTCATATTATAATAGACAATTTCATAAATAATAATCGATATTATTATACTATGTATTGGATAATTATACATACTATAATATATTATTATATATAATTTATATGTTATATAATAATACTATTTATTATTATTATTGAGATATATTATATAATAATGATTATAATAGAAATAATTAAGCAGATAATTTAAATAAAATATATCTTAAGAAACAAAAGGAATATAAGACATGCCCCAGAATTAATACATAATGTGAAAAATAAAAAAATTGGAAAATTGTGAGCATGCTTTGCCGCATATCACTTTGACTTTAATTTTATCAATCCATTTGGTTTTATTTACAAATTAGTATTTAATACTATTTATCTCTAAAAGTAATATTAACCAAATACAATTATATATTAATGTCGGTTCTGTGTTTTTAAATATAATTTAAACGTAAATCCGGTAAAATATAATTTTCATTTTATTGAAAAAGTTATTTTATTTATGTATTATTAAATTAATGGATCCCCTAGTCATTTTAAGTTTGTAGTTTCAATTAAAAAATTTAAAGAATACAATCGCTCATTGTTAAGATATAAACCTTTCTCTTGTATAAATTAAATTATTTTATATAAAAAATTTATTTTTTGTTTTTATATTCATTTTTAATATTCAAAATATTTCTAAAAAGGTTTACAGTTCCCTTACATTATTTATCTTGATGCATTATTATAAGACTCTAACTAATAAATAGTGGAATGCTATAAATAACACTGTTATTCATTTATTAATTTATTTTCAAATTTAATATAATGATCGTTAACTTAATTTAATAAAATAAATTAATATTTCCACTCAAAAATAAAAAACCTTTTAAAAAGGTATAAACCAGGAAGGAGAAAAAGAGCCCACTTACCAGCCTGGAGGCTCTTTTTTTTATTGGTATTTATTTTAAATGGTGGGCCCCTTTTATTTTTTTGAACTGCCCAACGACTGACACTTATACAGCATAAACGTTAAAGCACCACCTTAGGTCCCTGTTAATGTCATTTTAACTATCATAATCTGTTAAAACATAAAGCAATACCATCTGTAACTTATTTTTTACAGAGTTTTTTTTCAAAATGAAGGAAATGACATTCCATTATGAGCAAAGTGAGGAAAATGAAACAAAGAGAATTAATTATCAATTCCATGACATAGCATAGAGAAATATTTTATTTTCTTTATTTTTTATTTTTTTTTGGAGTTTTTGGAATTTTAAAAAAATATTTATTAATTTTTTATTTGTCAAATAATACTGGGAAAAAAGTATTTACAAAAACTAAAGTCAAAATATGGAAAAAATTGTAATTTTTTTGATCAAATGTAAATTTTAAAAAAAGCTCAATAACCCCCAAAAATGCCATATATAAGGAATAACCCCACTGGGACTGTTTTTTATCTTTGTATATTTTTCATCTTTTTTTTCCCAGCCCAAGTTTTTTTCTAAACCCTCTCTATTCCTTCCATTTTTTATCATATCTTTTTTTTCTGGTGGTTTCTTTCCCCATCTAACCTCCTCCCAATTTTTTTTCTCTTTTAGGAGTAATCCCTGTTTTTAAAAGAGCTCAATAACACAACAGAAATAGAAGAACTGTATAATTTGTTGTAAGAGTGTATTTTTGCTTTGGAAATAGAAACTTCTCGCACTTGAACACCATTTATCATATTCTACTCTATGCCAATTCTTCATATATGTTACCTTAATTTTGATCTGTATTAGCAAAATAAACTATATGTCAATTGTTAAAACCATCTTATTTTTTATTTATTACGCATTTTTTCACCATCCAACATCCCGGTTCCCTTTTTTCCTCCAACTTTCCCCTTCACCCTATTAAAGCTCCCACAATCAACACAAATCATTTTTGAGTACTTAAACACCATAAGAATCAAACTGCCTCTTGTTTCCTGGGCGCCCCTATTTGCCTTTCCCTTTTCACCGAGCCTTTCTTGACCATTCTGTTTGAATTTTACCAGACTCCTCTAATTTTTTTATATATAATATATATAATTTGGCATAAAAAAAATAGCTGATTCATTTTTACTATGAAGATTTTCATGACAAAGTTGATATAATTATTTACCTAGTAAAAATAGAGTTTCTTTCCCCCTATTATATGTATCCCAAATAAGCTCTCTCATTTTTTCCTGTTACTTTATCATACTAACAGCTTGTTTCAAGAGAGAGTGTGAGAGAAATTTTTTTGCATCACCACCTCCAAAATTTTTTTTTTCCCTTATGCCTGCTCAATCTTTCTTCTCAGTTATTAATTAACTTCCTCTTTAATTCATAACTGTGCATCTCCAAACCATACTTTCAGCCTTCCTTCTAACTTCCTTTCCTGGAATCCTCCTTATCAACATTTTTTTTAAAGCTCAAATGTGGCAAAAACTTTTGTTCAACTTTTATCATTTAGCCATTGAATTTGCTAAGCAATATTTGCCCCCCTTTCCAAAAATATTGGATAACAAATTTCCCTATTTGTCAGTTTTCCTTCATACAATTTTATTAAATATTTTTATTCTACGAATTCGTGCGTCACGAACTTTTAAAGTTTTTATCTTCTTTATTTTTTTCTGCCTTTTTTTTCTCCCACCCCTCCCATTCTACGCGCACATACACATTCTCCTTGAAACGCATTAGCTACTTTCTGCCTAAGTAATGTTTTTTTTTTTGTGTCCCCCCCGTGTTTTTTTTTTTCACCATCCATTTTCTTACGACCTTTTTCATTTTCTTTTCCGCGAATGTAAGACATTTCTTCCTTCTAGGGGATTTGTGGTTGTACCGTTTACACGATTCGCCTTTAACTTCTCAAAAAATCATTTTCCTTGTGCATGTTTTAACAGCTTTCCTCCACTGTCAAAAATCCTCTTAAAGGAATCTTTATTTTTTCTTGAGTGCGTTAAAAGGTAAACTTTTTCCGAATAGTTAACCAACTACACACAATTTTTGTTTGTTAAATTCTCCTTCCTTAATCTAAAGGAAATTTAAAAAGTCTTAATATCTTATATATCGGATTTTTCTTTATTTCATTTGGACCATCGAGATTATATATGAGCCTCATAAGAATAATTAGGCAATATATGTTTTAGCAATTACAAAATGAAATATTTATTTCTAGATATTTTTCCCCGCTATTGCACATTATTGAATAAAGTTTACTCCAAATAATGTTTATCAGGATTTGAACCTAATATTTTTAAAAAAAAAAAAAAAAATTTCCCAACTTAATATAATGCCCCCCCTTTTCATTTTTACATATGCCTTTCAAATATTTAAAAATCTTTTTTTTCTCTCTTACACTCAGTAAAGTTATAGTATATTCTAAAAGTTTAGTCCATATCTCAATATATTTTTTTTTTTAGGATCTTTTTCAGTTTTTAAAGAGAGAGAGAGTCTTCATATGCAAATTCCAAAATGTACTAATAGTTAATTTTATTCAGTTTGTCTTTGTAAAATTCTTTATTTTTAAATTTGTTAATTTTTTTTTTTTTAAGAGTGAATTAGATTTTTCACCATATTCCAAAAAAAACAAATGCATCCAATACCCCCTCCGTTAATGACTCGAATAAAATACTAACAAACTAAAGAAGCCGACCATCTAAGGTAAAAATTGATTCGAAATTTTCAGAACTACCACAAAATACCCAAACCATCTCCCAGATGAAAAATATTGTAATTAAAAGGTTCCAGAGGAAGAAAGAGTGTCACCTCTAACCTTTTTAAATTAAAAGGTTTGGTTCAACTCACCAATTTCCGATTCGCAAAGTTCCTGACAAGAAAACCTCCACCATATTATTATATCGCCTCTCAACTCTATTAAATATAGGCTTTCTAACAGAAGAGACCAATGCTATAAAAATCCCTACAGGGAAATCATCTCTCGCAATAATAAAGAAAGAGGAGAGAGTTATTACATCAATTGAGTAATGACTAAGAAACAATCGACATATCTTTCTCTATATGAAATCTTTGTGCGATCTAAGTGGTGTGGCAACAATCGAGAGGAGTAAAGTGCTCTCTCTTGTATAGGTGATATATGCATAATTTTTCCCAATTTATAACATAAAAAAAACCTACCACTTATTTAAAACGTGTTTCATTTATACACTCCCCACTCACCTCATATAAACGAAGAGAGTGGTGCACACATAGTGTATTATGGTGATTACATCTATTAGAATGCGAGAGGACACTTAACATCAAACCTAGCTGCTCCACCGAACATTGAATTTCTTTCGTCAGCTCCTTCTTGAGAGATATATATGATTTTAATTTTTATATTACTCTTAGTCTCTACTCTCCATTTAGTTAATTAGAAATCTCTATCCAACTGAGCTACGCCTAAGAATGACAAATATGCGGGCGGCATCCTTCAATATTCAAAAAGTTTATGGTCTCAGAGAGACTCATATATCTTATCTGAGAGTCATCCACGACCAATTTGATCGTGCTTTTGTAATATCCTTCACTTTGTATTTATATGATAAGAGTACAGGATCTCATTAGAGAGTTCAATTTGGTTAAGGTTCACTCATAAAAAGGTGATACAAAGTCACATTTATGTTGTATATGGAAAATTTTAAATATAGAGAGTGTTTGTAAAGATTTTTAAATCTTTTTTTATTAGAGATAAATTTCTTTTCTGTCTTCGAGAATTAAAGAAATACTCTTTCAGGTAGCTTGAAATAGCATCAAATATCGTACACATTTATTTTATTTAAATTGCATATCTATCCATACATCACTACGTATAAAGACCTCACAATCGGAATACTTCGCCCCATAGCCCCCGTAACCTCAGAAATCTTATTTGAGATGAATATTGATAATCAGTCATTATGAAATGCAATAACAAATATCAAAAAGTTTATTACCAAAATACTTAGCATAATTTATAACACCCTCAATCAAAATATAAAATCTCCTAATCAAAGAGAATCAATCACACTAAAAAAGCCAATTTTATAGTTACATAAATATAGATAATATTAATATATTACTAGATCATATTATAATAGTGAGATAGCTGAATAATGACTAGAATGAAAGATGGAAAAAGTATCAACTTTTACAACCTTTGACAGATCAATTAATAATAAATAAAATAATATAACTAATAGTAATAGTTATAATAATGAGATACTATTAGTTATTAGTTAACTAATAAGATACTAATTTAGGATGTTAAGATCATTGATACAAGTAGTCCTTAACATTATTAATCAGTATAGATTAATACTCTTCATAATTAATATAAAATTAAAATATATAATAATCAAAATATAATAAAATAATATATTAATAATTATAATGAATTATAAAGATTGAATAATAATAATTAATTATATAATATCGTACTATTAATCATTAGCGCACTCACTATCAATCTGAGATAAATTCTTTATCAACTATTAACATTTACTTTATTTTTCATAGGTATTATACAAATAGGCTAGACTGAGAGATTTTATATTATAATTAATAATAATCTAATAATTTCACATAACACAATAATATATTATATAATTTTATTTATTTATTATATTGTAATAATAATATATAAATAATTTAATATTATATTAATATATCATGAATCATAATAATATGATATATATATCAATACATTAATATTATAATATAATATATATATTTAATAATTTATTTTGCTGGAAGATTATAAAATTTTATAATTACTAAGTTTTTTTATGTATAATTTTAATTATCAATTTAAATAACATTGAGGATTTATTTTTATAATGAAACAATAATTCAATCATATAAACTCAATATCATGGATAGAGTTGCGATCACGAATTTACATTAAATTAAAAATATACTCATATATAATATATTATTTAATTTAAGAGAATTTTCTATTTTTACTCTTTTATATTATCATTGTATAGATGCACGAGAATTATCTCCTATACTTTTAGAGTGAAACACTCTCAATTTCACATATATATTCTCGCTCGATAATTACACTGATCTTCAAGATTTAGAATTTAATTTTGATTTTGTAAAATCGGTGTACTCTCTTCCAAAACTCAAGTCCGTAATAGATACATCATCTAATATCAATAATAATAATAAATCAATAAACAATAATAATCATAGTGAATGAGAATATAATAATGAATACATCCAATAGTAATAAAAAATCTTGAAACAATAATAGAACAATTTCATGAATACATTATTTCAGTATAATAATAATGTAAATCTCCTCTTTTCATAAACATATGAATGAGAGTTGTAATATTATACTTTTAACACGAGTTAGTGATATATATTATTCATAAATAATAAATAATCTATTAATATCTAAAAATAAGGAAATAATATAAACATAATATTAGACATAATTAAAATACAAACTAATCAAGAACAATAACTTATAAACCATAAATAAATTTGAAAATAATTAAATATAAATAGAATTAATAATAAGAATATAAAATAGAATAATTTAATGAAATAAGTATACATAAACATATGATCTGCATATTAATCTGCTGATTCAACATTTGATATATATTATGGTGATTCTCAACTACTAATATTCTAATCAGAATAAAATATAATAGTATTAAAATACACATACTGCACAAATACTTAAACTTATATGATATTTATATTATTCACGAGTGAAAATCAAAATTAATTGCATTGACACTACTAGTGCACACTAAAAATCAGGAAAAAATAAAGATAAAAATGAATAAAATAAAAAATAATAATTGTATCAGTTTAATGGTATTATTGAAATGCAATAAACAACTATCTAGCTATTTTAACAATAAGAGTTAAAATTACATTATATTTAGTTCCTTCCTATTATATAATAATATATATATTCATAATAATTTAAAATAATAATAATAATAATTAATTATAATAAAGTAATAATTAATATTTAATAATATCACCATTAAGAATTAATAATCCTAACATACTAAATATCCCTAAATATTGAAAATGAAATTAATAATAATATCATAAATTAATGAATGTTAATAAGTTAATGTAAAAATATATATATGCTCTCACTACATCTTTGGGTTTATTTTAATAATAATAACATAATAGAAAACTTCTCCATAATAAACAGATAAATGGAAATAAATAAAGACTATTATACATAACAAAATGAGTAATCATACATAAATTAAACTAATATATTCAATAACTGAAATGATATATTATTATTTATAAAAAAATAATAATAATTTATAGTGAACATAATAATATATAAAAATAGTTAATTTATATATTAGAATAAATAGATAAATAATAAAGGAGAGGAAAAGGAGAAGGAAATCATAAAAAGTAAGATGAAAATTAATGTAAAGGTCACAGAAGAAAAGAGGAAGAGTTAAGAAGAAGTAAAAAAGGTTGGAGTAGGTTGGGAAGGGATATTGGAACTAATGGAATTAAGTGAATAAATAACTAATAATTATTATAAATAAAATAATATATATAATATATGAGGAGTATATATTACTGAGGATAATAACACATAATAATTTTTGAAAATGTTTTATAATATTATTTAATAGGCTTTTACATAATAATTATGCAAGAAATGGAAGGATTATTATAAATAAATAATTGAGATTAATATAAAACATCCGAGAGGGTTATTAATATGTTAATGAATTAATAAAATAAAATATATTATTGAAATAAATAACATAATTAAATAAATTTGAAATATTGAATAAATAAGATAAATAACAGTGTTATCACCAAGTGACCTCCCCCAGACAATAGACATATAATTATCATAGAGAATTTGATGGTATGGGAGCAGGTTCTTTTTGTCTCTCTCATGTAATTTATGTGGAGGACAAGTCCTCAATTAATGGTGTCGCATATAATACTCCTATGTGCATAGATAGTGAGAAAAAGTAAGAATTTAGTTAAATAAGATGCTCTCGACGATGGATCACATGACCATGATTCTTGTGTTTGGATTTATTACAGAGCACGTACGTGTAATGCGCTGTGTGCATATTAGTATGACTAACATAAACACCTGTTGGTCAGAGTGAGAGAGAAGAAATGTGTTTATGAGAGATTTGGTACTCGTAGAAATAGATGGAAGGAAATAAAGAGGATAAGTGTATCCTCTGTCAGGTGATATAAATGAAACATAGTAAAGTAAGGATAATTTTATAATTGGACAGTGGCAATAGATATAATGTAGGGAAAAGAGGGTAATTGTATCCTCGGTCAGGTTATACTTGTATATGTATGGAATACAGAGAAATGAGGATATCAGAATCGAAGGTAAGTAATGCGACATAAATAAAACGTAGGAAAATTATTATAATAGCATCCACGGTCAGGGGACATAGGTGAAACAAATGGAAAAGAGATTAATTGTATCCTCGTATCCTCGGTCTGGAGATATTTGAGTAACAATGGAAAATAATTATAATAGTAACCACTTACAGGGGATATAGATGGAACACAGGAAAAGGAAAATAATAGTATTCTCTCTGAGGAGATATATATGAAACACAGGAAAAGGAGGATAATAGTATCCTCTCTGAGGGGATATAGATGGAACACACGAAAATTATCAAAATACTATCCTCTATCAATGGACATAGATGGAAAATAGGAAAATGAGAATAATAGTATCCTCTTCCAGTGAATATGGATATAACACTGGAAACTGATAATAATAGTATCATCGGATAAGGGACATATATATGAAAGGTAATAAAATGAGGATAACATTATACCGAAAAATGAGGATAATGTTATCTACGACAAGGGGTTATATGTAGTACATATAACAGAGGAAAATGTCTGGAAATTCTATCACATAGTTAAAAATGTTTAATATCAGTATTCGCCGTCTTCGTCTTTTTCGTCTCGCATCTTCCTTTCTTCTCTTTTCCTTTTTCTTCTGTTATACCAGTAAACTCTAATTCTATTCCTTTCTCTGTTCCTCCTTCCTTCTAACTCTAACTTCTATCAATTGTTACCTCCTCCCTCTTGCGAGCCTGAGATAGTGCCTTTCTCCCTATTTCTGTCATGCATTTCTCATTTTGCGACATACCCTACTTCTCATCCCAAGCTACAAAACCGTAAACGTCTATTTGTTCTTATCACTTATGTGGCTCTACGAATAGGAGGTGCTGGACGTTTTGATTACCATCCCTCACTCTCAATCAATTTCGTATTGAGTCAGCATGGTTTTCTCTTGCGCGCGACTCTTCTCCTCAGATTCCTCGAATGTATATGTATGTTCGTGTTCTCCCGCTCTCCTTCACACTATATTTCGCGATGCTTCAGACCCATATACTATCGAGTTTGTATTGTTTCCACTGCGCCATAGTTCATATATATATCAACCCTGTCTATGATCTGCTAGTTCTCCGCCCTTATTTGCAGTTCTTCTCTCTACATTGCCGATCACCATTCATCCGTGCACCAATAATCAATTTCCACTCTAATGCCTGGTCTTTTTCAATTGCCACTTCAGTTCGAGATGTTAAAGCCTTAGTCTGACAAGTCAGTTCACATATTCATCGCTATCTCCCTTTATTATGAGTCTGTCCCTCTCGCCTTATTTCTCGAGTCTCTCAACCATAATTTCCTCTGAATTTCTTAACTCGCCAATACTTCAATATTTCACTACTTTTCGAGTTCCCAGCCTCCTCCATTTGCAAATCGTTTCGATTCCTTAATTCTCGAGTTTCACGAGTTCTTCTCTGATGCTTTCTCCTCGCCTTGATAATCTTCTCTCTCCCTGAGTTCTACAAATCGCCTTACTTTGTAAGCTTCCCGCTCATTACTTTTACTTAAGTTTATTTTCAATCCATGTAGTTTATTTATCCTGAAGAATTTCTCTATCCTCCTCTTATTTAAGTGCTCGGTTCCCGCCTTATATTCCGAGTTATTTATATGAATGCTTAGTCGAGATTTTCCTACCATCCTATCTTTCGCATGTTTTTCCACTCTTATTAACAGATCAAAACCCTGCTTTTTCCAGCTTAATTTTAAGCTTCGCCTCTCTCACTCTTTTTTTCTTTCTTTTATTTTTTTTTTAATATTAATTTTTCTTTTTTTTTTTTTGTATAGTAAATGCTTTTCTCTGCCTTTTCACTTTATATGTTAACCAATTCTCTTACTATTTTCACTTTTTTTTACTAATGGTCATCCTGTTACCTGCTCTTCCAACTTAACTCGAACTGAATGTTTTGTTTTATAACTTTACCCCTTTGAATATAAAAAGGTCTCTTCTACTTTCCGGGTTCCTACCTTTCTTTTAATAAAAATTTACTTTTCATCTTTAAAATACCTATATTCTCATCAATTTATCTTTGTTTTTCTATTGTACTTATTTATCCTATTCTGACCTTCTATGCATTAAATCTGTCTTGCCTTTTCACCTTCTTTTCTTGTTTTCCATCAAGTTAAAACTTTTTCATCTTTTCACTTTAATCTCTCTACTCTACCTTGTCCTCACTTAAAATGAAATCATTACTTAAATCTCTTCAATCTTTTGCATTCTTTCACTTTCATTTACATCTATCTCATCATTACATGGTATCTTCAATCATTTCTTCTCAACTCCCCTCCTCACCATTTGCACTCCCTTTCAGTCTCCTCTGCCATTCCCTTCACTTTTATTATGCATTACTCTCTAAATTCTCTTCTTCTCTGTTCGAGATTATCTCTCTCACTCTCTCACTCTCATACTACCTTTATTTCCCTTAATCTACTCCCTCAAATCTTTCCTCTGCCCTTAAATTTTATTAAAATCTCAAACTAGGTAATTAATAATCTCAGAGTCTAAAAGTTCACTTCAAATTTACTTATTGCATCTTTAAGAAATTCTATATTTTTCGAATATAATACGTTTTAAAATACACTTCCATTTTCTTTTTCCAAAAAACTCTCTTGATTGCCACTATCTTGTAAAGCCTCTATCGAGCAGTGTCGGCCTTTCATTAAAACGTACCTTGTTTTCTATCTTATATTTTCTTATTTTTAAACTGTATGAACATTTTATGTATTGTATAATTCATTTACATTTAATATACTCTTCTAATTCTTGATTCACTACATCTCTTCACACTAACGAAGTATTAGGTGATGCTTCACAATTTTCTTACTGTGTGAGAGTATTGATGAGAAGTTTTTAAGAGTCTAAACTCTGAGATACCGATTTATATTATTTCCTTTTTATTGCAAGCTTTTTACTTTTTTATAAATAGTAGCTATTATTAATTACTAGTCTTTATAACTTTATACATGTGTAAATATAGCGTTTTATAATCCCTGTTTGCCCGTTATAGTATTGTATTTTTACCGGTTTATGAAAATTTAACTGATTTACATCGTATTTTAAACTTGTCTACTTATCACGTTCATCACTTTCAATACAAAATATGATCGTTTGTATATTTTATTGTGTTCAATAATATCATGCTTAGCGTATTAACACCACATTTTTTGCGCATCATTTCATTAAGGCCCGTCTGCACCACTTCTAAACATTGATAAGTGAAAGGGGCGTGTTTCAATATACCGCCTTTTCATCCTATTCACTTCCTGGTATTAATTGGTTATATTAACCTTTCGCTATTTCGATCTAATTAAGCTATCTCCCCTTATTGTAAAGACTTATGTCGATAGTCATGATTGGGATTTTTCCTATAAATTTCATTTTTCATATTTGTGATAATCACAACTTTGATTAGCAGAGCTATTGTTTACTATGCTAAGTAACAGTGGTATATGCAGAAAAGATAGGAATGTACATTCTACGCTACGCAGCGAATAGCTCTGGATTAACTAATATCTACAATACACGCTAGTCTAGGTGCGCAGATAACATATTGTGAACCCCTTTATTGTCTAACCGTTTTATAGTTGTTCTTTGCTGATCTCTCTATGTGATGGTATTGTTTAGAGTCGTCAGTGTTCACGTTACCTTTCGATCACACTTGCGTTTATTGCATATTTATCACGAAACTTGAGTTCAGATCATTGCTAAAATCGTCAACCTCAATAATTCCATGCGTCTATCAATTTTATCAATATTTAGGAATTCATAGTGATCATCTTGAGAGATATTATTTACATACAACATGTTACTCTTATAGATCATCTTTTTTTGTGATTTTGTACTTTCAGACCCTTTAATCTGCAAATGTTTAAACATTTTACTGATCTCAAATAGCACTTAGACAGTGATAACTACTATTATCTCCCTCCGTCTCTCGTCTCTCACAGTCATCCTTCTCTCTCTCTATATACTACAAAATGAGTCGGATGAATAACCTACTAATATGTATAAGTGGATAGTTTAAACTGGAGAGTAAGAGGTATAAATAAGATCTATATCTAGACAAGTCTAAATAAGTAACTCATTCAGTTGTCTTTGAAGCACACTCCATAGCAACCGTAGTGATTGTTGAATGGTTTTATCACAAGTATAATTTTTTTTGTTTTGTTAAGTATATATTATTGAGATGAGCTACGTGAGAATGTTTTAATAATAATTATGTATTATATAGCCTATACGGTAGAAGAAGGAACGTATATAGTAAGGAACGTAGTATAATATATCATTACCAAAAATGAAGAATAGATATAGTATTAAGAAAGCGCTATTTAGAGAAAGAGGGAAGATTATTATATTGAGTATAAAGAAGTTGGGTTTTTAAAGAATTGAATTTCTACTAAGGTTTGATGAACGACCCTCACACCCGCTAAATTATCAAATCCACAGATTCAAGTACGAGTAATTAGATCGGAAAAGATTAAGGAGAGAGGCACATTCTAGAAGTATAATAAAGATTGAGTAAGTAAGTAAAATTATGAAAATTGAATGATATATTGAATGATATAGCAAGTAGAAGTATTACAGAGTCACTATCGTATAGCATGTGGACGTAGCATTATTGAAGTTATGAGTTATCTAGAAGTGAGAGTATAACGAAATCAATATAAAATACGAAATATAAGATAAGTGGAAATAATATGAATCTGATAACCTCATGTAGGAACTATAGAATATACCACTATTGGCAGAATAGAAGAAGATAAGTCGCTATCATACATTCTAACAGAGTTCGATGGTTAAAGTCGAGTGATTAGATAAGAACAGCTAGACAATATTAATATAATGACATAAAGAGAGAAGTGAGGAAACCCTAAGGAGGGGAGCTTGAGAGAGGCAATATGTATGCGTAGGTCACTAAGGTCCTTTATTAATATATATATAGATAGTCATATTTTTTTAGGATTGAAAGTTGTTTATATCGTTAAAGAAATGAAATACAATGTAAACCTACTTTTTATCGAATAATATCCCGGTCTTATTCTTCCGCAATAGCGTTAGACTCGCTAAATTTATGACAAGTCTTCGTCATTTCTGTGAGTCTTAAGAGATGAGAGCGGAAAACAAACTTAGGTTTATATGTTTAGGAATAGATATGTTTAATAATTTATCGCTTCTAGTACTAATTACATTTGTGAGAAATAAAATTCGTAAACGTCAGAAAATTTTGGAAAGCAAGTTAAAAGAAATTTCTAATTCAAAGAATGTCTATAGGATTATTAGCGAGACTGTGAGATGGTATTTTGTGAGAGAGGTTAAAATAGAAATTATTGTAAGATATCAGAAGCTTACTATTGGCTAAGCAGTTTATTTGATATAGTATGCAAGCTTTGCTTTCTTCTATTAAAATATCACAGAGATAGTTTGGCATATGCGACAATGGTGTTCGAAAGAGACATACTACAAAGAACGTGAAAGAAAATTAAGAGGAAGATATAGTGCTTATTGTATAATTGATAAATGTAACATATGATGAAGATATAAAGTACTATTGAAAAATCCGAAGCGCCGGTGATCACAAATAATAGTAATCTGCTGAACCATATTAAATTATAAAATCTCAGAGGAATTTATAGTTACCTCTAAATAACTTAATAAGCGTAGTTTAATCTATACCTTACTTAAAGAGATAATTCATTAAAAAAGTTATAATAACGTGTTTGTCTTGGTTGTTTAACTCTATGTTCCCTTCGGATCGTATCCATATAGCGCAATACATTTAGCTCTTCCTGGTGGTGAAGAAGGATACTTCAAACAGTAAGTCTACTAAGTAGTCTCATCTTTTTCTATCTTTAAGATTTTTTTCTTTTAACGTAAATATATTGAGGTTTATTACTATATGAAAATTCAATAGAACTATCATACTCGAAACCCCTGTGTTATAGGTGGCATGGAACAGAATGATAGTATAGATATTCTACACTCTCTCGTATCTTATATAATTTATTTATTTTATATATTTTTTTATTTTATTTTTTTATTATTTTTATTATATATTATTTATTTATTTTATATTTTTTATGTATTATTATCTTCTTATGTCGCTATATAATATAAGTCGAGGAGTTGTAGTCTTATCTTCTTTCTTTTTTGTTCTCTCCACCTCCTACATGCGTGTTTTTTCGTGTTGATTTTGTTTCTTTTTGAATTTTCTTTGTTAAATTAATTTCTTTTTACGTTAAGAAATCTAAATAGAACATGATAGCTATAAGTTAGACTTTTACTTGTTTGGAAAGTATCTTTCTTTTCATCACACAGGTAAGCTAATGTTACTTGTGCGCTTTTTTTTATCGTCGTGACTAGGTGAATCCAGCTATAACAACGTTTGTTATAATATTGTTTTTTTAATGTATTATCGTCTTTATGTAAATGTTCATAATATTCTTTATTATTAGTTTTTTTTTTGGTTATTTTATTTAAAATTTATTTATTTCAGTAATTTATATTTGACATTTCAACTAGTCTTCTTATTCAAGTACATTATTTCAAATATATATTTTATTATTTTTCTGAGGAAACCTTAAATTTTCAATTATTTTATCATTAAATTTTGATTTTTTAAACAGCACTGTTCATATATATCATAGGAGTCTACAACACCCATCGTTACTCGTTACAAATGGTTTTTTTTTTTTTTTTTTTTTTTTTCTTTATTTTTTCTTTTTTTTTTTTTTTTCTTTTTTTCTTCTTTTCCTTTCTCCTTCCTCTTTTTTTTTTTTTTTTTTTTTTTGCCACACCCGACGCCCTCTGTGTTACATTCCCCTACCGGGCTC
Source organism: Trachelipus rathkii (assembly GCA_015478945.1). Taxonomy (NCBI): domain Eukaryota; kingdom Metazoa; phylum Arthropoda; class Malacostraca; order Isopoda; family Trachelipodidae; genus Trachelipus; species Trachelipus rathkii. The sequence goes on from JABUQX010072856.1 coordinate 27,540, forward strand.
AGCTTATAACGGTAACGCTCCACTTTTGAGCCGATGACAGAGCGTTTTACAGCATTTTGGGGCCAACGTTTCTCTCTTAATCGAATGATCCTCTCCCAACTTACACTTCGCTAAATATTTATCCCCGTCACTATGGTAACGGTTCCGGACTTGGGGCCCCTTTACACTCGTTCACCGTCAATTCCCCACGAATGTAACACTCGTTTCGATCGTTATTTTTTTCGCTTTTAAAGCACGCGACAAGTTACACGAAAAAAAGTACGAAGTGTATTAACGGGATTCATACGCTTTACAACTGCGTTCATCCTCCTTGCGACCATCTAATTATTTATATAGTATCTATATATATATTTATATTATATTATTATATTCTTATTATATATTATTATTATATGATATATTATATATATAATATTATTATTATTATAATCTATATAATTATTATATATATATATGATATTATATATTACTTAATTAAATATATTTATATATTTTTATATATATTAATAATTATATATATAATAATATTATTATTATATAGATAAGATATTATATATTATATTATTATATATATTATATAAATTATTTATATAATATAATATATATTATATATATTATTATATTATATTTATATATATATTATATATATATTATATATATATAATGCTATATATATATCAGTGCGTACCGAAGAATACACTTGGGTAGGCAGTTTATATATATATTATATATAATTATATATATATATATATTATTATCTATAATATATTAGAAATATCATGATATATTATAATAGTATATATTTTATTATTTATTTATAAGTATATATAGTTATTCATATATATACTAGAAACATGAAAACTTTTTACTATTTATACGATCAGTTTTAATTGAAGATTCCCTTTTGAATACTATTATCTTTATTAAATATTTAAGTTTTTTAATCACATTCACATTGAGTATTTTTTTAGCCCTAATCTTTTTTTAAAATAGAGAGATGTCTGTTTTATAGATGAAGTTTTTAAAGCGTTTTTTTCTTTAATATAAAAATCTACACTTAATCCATTATGCATTATTTCACTAATTTATGTTATAATGTAAATTCCACTAATAAAGTTATAATACTAATTATATTTCATATCAGCAAAATCAGAAACACTTTTATAAAATGCTCAAACAAACTGCACCAAGCACACATTTCGTAAATATTTACGGGAAGAGCGAAGTTTCATAGATATTATGTTATTTAGGTTAGGTCGACAATACACTCTCTTGCATAAGTTGAGTAAATATAATGAGTCATTCGTCCCCGGGGAAGATTTTTATCCTTAGGACGAGAAATTTTAAATGAATTATTTATTATATATAGCTAGTTATTGATTGTCGTTGTATTTTCTGTTTAATTGTATGATTGAATAATGCTGTCTTTTTTTACACTTTATATAAAATTTTATAATTTAGTTATACTTTGACAATGTAATGTTCATATTATTTAAAACTAAAAATTATTGGGTAGGAGCTACCTACCCTATATATACGCCCTGATATATATATATAGTTTATTATAATATATAATTAATAATATATATATACTAATATTCTATAATAATATATTAATACTATAATTATAATATAATATAGTAATATATATATATATATATGATATATTTATATATATTATATAGTTATATTGTCCTCTCTCTCTTTCTCTGCTCGTCATCCTCTCTCTCGTTCGTCTCTCGTCCTCCGTCTCTTCTCTCTCTCCTCTATTCTCTTTTTAGTCGAATGATGCATATCAATGTACCTAGGCTATTAATGCATGTTGTGACCGCTCTTGTTGGAACTCTATAATAGCATACATCTTCCATGGAGAGGGCTGCTTGTGACCCTTCTACAACAGTTTAATATTATATTATTCATCTTCTGACAATTTTAGCAGCTTTCCGCATTGCTGTATTGTGATTTTCTCCATCCTTTGTCCAATGTCTTTGACTTTGTCGGGATCTCAATATTATTTGTGTATATGGCATAAACTTCTATCTTAACATGCTGCGCCAGTCGTAATGCTTAAGTGAACTTCGATCATTATAATACCCAACTAGTAATTTTTATCGTAAAGGTACATAGCATGAAAAATCAAATACGTTTTACTAAATTAATCTGAAATTTTATGATGATTTTAAGTACTTTATTGAAAAATTGAATAATAAGTATTAAATAGTGAATATTTTATACTCTTATCAATTAGAAATAGGACAAATTAATGAATTAATGAGAGGATTTCGTGTGAAAATTGGGAAGAGTATTGGTGAACTAACTGGATTTGGATATGGAATTTTTCTTTTAATTCCGATGGTACGGGTAATTATTGGTTTTCTTTTTACTTTATTTGTGATTAATAATATTATTATTACTATTATTGGTATTAGAAGATTGTTCTTATTTTTTAAGGTTTGCAATAACTTAGTGGATGGTTCTGGGTTCTGATGAGGTTCCATTGAGGTAGTCGGAAGACTAGAAGAAGTAAAAGATAGAAAAAAAAACTGGCTACTGGCCAGGTACTATTAATTTTTGTTTTTTGCATTTTTATTTATTTTTGATTTATTAATTATTAATTGTTTCAAGATTTATACGATTAGATCATTTTATTTCTTCATAATTTCATTTCATTCAATTAACATATTTTTATTAATGTATTAAGGATATTATTTGACTGATTCATGCTTTATTGTTATTTAATTATTTGACTGTTTTTAAATTTTGAGATAATTTAAATTTGCGTTTTAGGTTAATTTACTTAGTTATTTATTTCACTTAGTGTTTTTAATGATTGTTGAAGAAATTTATTATTAATTATTATTTAACTTATTATTTTCATGATTTTTTTCTATATATTATATTGTTATTGTTTCATTGTTAGGATGTTTTAGTTAATAATTTTGTTTTCCTGATTTTGCTTTCATTAAATTGTAAGTTTTGGTAGTTATCCCATTGCTCCTGTGTAAAAGCGCCTCTCCATTAAATAATCATATTTATATTATTTATTTATTATATATATATATATAACATATATATTATATATATATAATATATAAATATATATAACTATATATATATAGTGATATAGAGGGAGGAGAGAGAGGAGAGAGAAGAGATGACGGATAGGTGCGCAAATTCTTAAACATCATGGTTGCTCGTCATAAGTTAACCGCCGATCTTTTTATGTTTAGATTAAATATACCTCAGAATTATCCGTTTGCGAGCCGGCTCCAGCTCATCATTATTTATAAATAATACTATATATTTAAATATATCTATACATAATATATATATATATATAAATATATATATATATAAATAATATATATATTATATATATTATATTTAATTATTATATTATATATATATATATATATATATATATATATAATTTATATATATATATATATATTATATAATATTATATAATATTTTTATAATATATAAATTTATAATATATATTATATATTATATAATATAAAATATATAAAGGGGTTGGAAAAAAACAGTTTTTTAAAAAAACCAAAAAACATCTGTTTTTTTTAAATAAAGCAATGGTTTTTTTGTTTTTTTTTTGTTTTTGGGTTTGTTATGCTATTTTTGAGTGGTTTTAATGTAGTGTGTTTTAATTGGTTTTAAATAGGACAAGGCAAATATCACTACTGGGAACTGTTATACCACATGTGCTAACACATATTTTACAAAATTCCTAAATATTGTCTTTAGATTTCTTTCTTAAATGTTCAAAATTTCTTTGCATAAGTATACTGGTAAAGTTATATTTTTGTAGTTTTGCATAACCATAAAGTTAAAATACGGGGGTATTGTATAAATATCCCATCTGATAAACGACCAGCCACCCTTATTGTTACCAAAAAAAAAAAAAAAAAAAAAAAAAAAACGCATAAGAAAGTTTATTCAATTACCTATATGATATATCAATGATTCTTTTTACCTTTCTGTTGAATACATAGGACTAAATATATAATTATTTTATTAATTATATATAATTTTATATACTATAATATATATATAATAATAATCTATATATTATTAATATTATATATATATTATAATTATCATTATGAGGGAGAGGAAAGAGAGAGAGGAGAGAAGAGATGAGAGAGAGAGGAGAGATTCTCATTAAAGTCGAAACTGAATTTCATGTACTGGAGTTTATTAACGAACTTAGTTTCCTTACCTGTCTTGTCACCTATTTTACGATGTTGTTGTGCCACAGTCCAAAAGTTTGGAAGAATACCCTTTCACTGTAGCAGTTGATGAATGCTGAATATCTTATTATTTTAAATATGCCTTATATCAATTTTTTCTTTGAGAGATTGTACCACAGCTGAAGAGTCAGGCTAGACTAACGAGACTCATAACTAGGTATTTTTTTTTTATGACATGGGAGGAGAATTTGCTCTTAATTTGATGCAAATATTCTGGATCTCATTTTCCAATAATTCTTGCTATTTTGAATACTCTCCTCTGGAAGGATCGCGGTTCCTGATTCTTGGGTTAAAATAACCGCCAATTAGTGAGCTTCTGTTACTGCCTGATATCACTTCTTTACTTTTGTCTTGTCTGTTGAATGGTGGTGGATTAAGCTGTTCTATCTCCTTCATATTTTTCCAAATATAAAACATACACTTAGTTTCACAGTCTTGCTTCTACTTGGTTATGCTGTGCGCACACCACTCCACACATGAGTTTATTAAAACTTGAATGTGGCTCGGATGGGTAAAATAATTCAAGAGCTCGGAAACAGAGAATCATGTATTTAACATGTTAAATTTTTAATATATTATATTATATTATCTATATTATATATATTATATATAATATTATTTAATATATATTATTTATATATATATTCTATATATAATATATATATATTTAATATATATTATTCACAATATTAAAATCAGCAAAAATTTTTTGATTGTTTCGCTTAACTCATTCGCTTGAAAAATTGAAACCATGTAACCAGCTAGAAAAAATGATTAATAATAGTAAGTTTTTTAAATATATTTATAGCATGGTTTTTTTATGGTTTAAACCAATTGGTTTTTTTAATGTGGTTTAAACCATGGTGTAAAAAACCAATGGTTTAAACAATGGTTTAAACCATCCCACTCTAACTGCATGTATATATAGTGATATAAACAGTTAGCATATATATCATATAGTATGATAGATATCTATGAAAAGGGAATATAATATATATATATATTATACTAGTATTCTTAATATATATATATATATAATTATATATATATATAATATATATTATATATATGATATATATATAAACTTATATATATATAATATATATATAGTATATATATATTATAATATTCTATATATATTATACTATATTTTATATATATATATTATATATATATATATATAATAATATAATTTATATATAATAATATTATATATAATATTATTATATTATTAATATAATATATTTATATATTATTAATTATATATATATATTTATATCATATACGTAGTAATATATATATATATTTAATTATTTAATATATATTATAAATATATATAGTGTGTGTGGGTGAGTGAGTGAATGTGGTTATTTGTTTTATGTGACTTCTGGTGAGAAAAGGTCAGAAATGTAGAGGTGTAACTAAAAACACTTAAAATTCAATTCCTAATATTAAATTATACAATCTACATGAATAGAAAAAAGACTGAAAATACTCAAGATATTGAAGATCAGACAGATGATTTGTGAGTTGCGTGTCTCTAAGGAAGATATTGTACTTGTGGACTGAGTTATTTTTGAGTATTATTGAAAATAACTAAGTGTTTCTTATGTTCTTAATTATCATAAGAAAAATAGACACCTGCTGCTCTAAAGATCATAATAATAGCATAATCATTTTGCAGTGATGGGACGTCTTTTAATAAATGTGGAAAAATTTGCATAAGAATCATGATAGGAGTGATGAAATGATAATATAGATAGACTATTGAAGAGTAGAAAAGAGTTTCGGGATAGGAGAGAACCCGGAGGAGCACCATTTAGAATATTGAACGATCGGTGGACTGCCCACACAGTTTTAAAAATGTACCAGATAGAAAAGAATAAAGAAATATTGAAGAAAATGCTAGGAGACAAGGTGTTTTTCCATATCACGAGATAGATTGGTCTCTGTCCTGAAGGACACAAGAAACAGTATCCATCGAAGCACAGATTTTGAGGAGGGAAAGATATATGAAGATGGAAGGATTTCCTATCATAGCGATTACGCCATTTTTTTTTCGGCAGCGATGCGTCTTCGAGTCGAAAAGCGGATTCCATTCCATAGGTACTTATAATAAGCGAGGCCAATGCTCCCAGTTAGCTCGATTAAATCCGGAGAAGCTAGATTTCTTAAAACCTTGATGGAAAGAATAGAAGTTGAAAAGCATACTTCTTTAGCACAAGTTTGAGTTAGGTGTTAGCTCAGTAATCGCATCTAACGAAGAAAGAATGGAAGTGGATAGTTACAAGTAGGGGTGCAGCTCAGAGAAATTTTTAGAGAACTATACGGATGCATCAGGAACATACATCCTTCTTATACTCAATTAAAGAGGAGAAGGAACTCTGAAAAGATAGATTAAGAAACTTAAGCTAAATGTTTGGAATGGTGATAACGTAAAAAAGGGGAGAAAAAGAGAAAGAGGAGAAAAGAAAGATTGATTAAATATATGATTTTTCACAGAGTGAAATTAAAGAAATGATAAAGTAGTGAAGAACATCTAAAGAACGATTTGAGAGTCTTTAAATGGCTTCTGCAAATAATAGAAGTCGTGAGGGGAACGACACAGAAAGAATATTGAAATTTCCAAGGGAATAGGTTTTTAGGTTACGGTGAATAGATTTTCGACAATCGCTGGATAATATAAATACAATAGCTTTTTGAGTTTTGAATACATATATTTAATATAATTATTATTAATATATATATCTAATATATATATGATATATATATATATATATATTTGTATATATCTTAGAATCTATAAGAATATAATAAGATTATCTATTAATATGATATATACAATATATATATTTATATACCTTATATTGGATTATCAATATAGTATATATATATATTGATTTGTTTATGTTATATATATATTTATATATATTTAAATTATATTATATATTAATAATCTTATTAATATATATATATATTATGCAAAGAAAGTATACTATTAAGAATAATTATATATAATATATATTACTACTCAGGGTTGGGGATTTTTTTGATTTTTTTTTAGAAAAAAAATCAAATTTTTGATTTTTATGATTTTATTGCTTTTTTGATTTTTTTGATTCTTTTTTGTCTTTGTTAAGGAAGAACTATTATATTTCAGATAATTATATTATATATATATACTAATTATATGTATATATAATATTATATATACTATACTAATAGTATTAGTATATATATATATTATTTAATATATTAATTATATAAAAATATCAGCATTTGCTACATTATCGCAATCTGAGCGAGATAGATGTAGTGGGTATCGAATCCCTATCGGTTTTGTTAAATAATTTCATTTATGAATATTTTATAATTTTGAGACCACATGGGCCTACCTAGACTGTCCGTCAACCAACAATTTAAATAATTAGGAATAATAATAAAAGCGCATGGCCCCTCTAGAATGTCCGTCAACTCATAATAAATATAATAAATAAGAATTATAATTAAGAAGCCGCATGGGCCTACACTAGACTCTGTCCCAGTCAGCCATATTAATTTAATGAATTAAGAAATATTAAATGCATTACCCTCTAAGAGCTGTCCCAGTCAACACATATTTATAATATAAATACTTAACGAAGCCGCATTGGCTCTCTTCTAGGACTGTCCAGTCAATCAAGTAAAAATTTATAATAAGAAGCCGCATGGGCTTTACTAAGAAGTCGTCACCATAATATATAAATGAATAATTAAGAAGTCGTATATGGCTATGTAGACCTGGTCCATCAACATTAATTAATTTAAAATTAAGAAATAATAATAAGAATCCGCATTGACCCCTCTAGAATGTCCCAGAAAAACAATAAATAAGAATATACTTAAGAAGTACTGTAACAGTCAAAACCAATAAAATTACAATTGACTTAAAATAAAATATACTTACTTAAGCCAATGTCTTCTTTAGGACTGTCCAGTGACCAATAAAAATTTAATAATGAGTAGCTCGCATGGCCTCTAGGAATAACCAGTCAACCGCATAATATATAATAAGATAAGATTAGGGAAAAATAAGGTCATATAAGTAATATGTTGAAACATAATAATTATATTAAATATAATAATCTAAGAAGCCACATTGATCGTTTAGAATGTATCAAGCCATAAGAATAAAAATACTTAAGATCGCATGGTCCGTTTTAAACTGTCTCTAAGTCAACCAATAAAATCGATAATTGAGAAGCCGCTATGGCTCTAGATGTCAGCCGCATAAAATTAATGACTAAGAATAATTTTTATAATCTAATGATAGTATTGTATAATTAGAAGCACATGGCCTACCTAGACTGTCCCAGTAAGAAACAAAACATTAATAAATAAAAATAATTAATTTCAGAAAGCCTGGCCTATTAGACCTGTATCAATGAACATAGGATTTAGTTGTATGTAATTTAGAATAATTATTTTAATTATTAAATTTTTAGGGTTGACTGGGACAAGTCTAGGATAGGCCATGCGGCTTCTGAATATTATCTTATTTAATGTAATTTATCGGATGACTGAATTCTAGAGGGCATGCGACTTTTTAATTATTATTTTAATTAATTGATTTATTGTTTGTTACTGGGAGTCTAGGCAGGCCATATGCTTCTTAATTATGAAATAACTATCATTAGTTAATATTACATATAATTTTATTAAAATTATTTTAATTCTTATTTTTTATGATTTGTTGGACATTCTAGAGGGCCAATGGGCTATCAATTATTAATGTTTTATTGTGTCGACTAGGCATTCTAAAAAATGAAAATGGTGTTCCCTAAGTTATTTCTTATTTAATGATTGAGGTTCTAAGGGTAATGTGGCTTATATTATTTTAATTATTTATTATTATTGGTGACTTAGGACAGTCAAGATATGGCCATGCGGATTCTAAGTAATGTATTCTTATAATTTTTATATGGGTTGACTGAGAACATCTAGAAGTTCAATGCGGCTTCTTATTTATTAATTTTAATTGGTGTGCTTGGAACAGTTAACAAAGGACCTGGCTCTTTTATTTTATTTTCATGAGTTGACTTGACATTCTACCAGGGTCAATGCGGGCTCTAATTATTGAATTTTTTATTATTAATTTTATTGTGAGCACTACATATCATGATAGTGCCATTACGGCTTCTTAAGTATATTTTCTTATGTATTATTTATATGGGTTGATGGAGATTCGGAGGGAAAAAAACTTAATTATTAATTATATTGGTTGAACTGGACAGTCTAGTAGGGCATAACGGCTATTTAAGTATATCTTCACTATTATTTTATTCTGTTGAACTGGGACATTCGAGAGGGGCCAATGTCGGCTTTTAATTATTAATTTATTGTTTACTGGGAATGGTCTAAATATGGCAGCGGCTTTCTAAGTATTATCTTTTTCTTGGGTTGATGTGGAAGTTCTAGAGGGTTAATGCCGCTTCTTAATTATTAGTTACTGAATAATAAGTAAGAAGCTGCATTAACCTCTCTAAATGTCCATCTAACCTAATGAATAAGAATATACTTAGAAGCCGGCCTGTCCTATTTGATCTGTTCAGTCAACCAAAAATAATAAATTAAGAACATACCCTAGCAAATTGTAATTTGTTTCAGTCAGACCAATAATAAATACTAATAAGAATAATATGTTAAAGAAGCTGACATAGGCTATTCTAGACTGCCGTCAGCAAATTGATTAGTTATAAATTAATAATAAAAATAATATAAGACGCATGTCGCTCTAGAAGATGTACAAGTCAGTCATAATAATATAGAATAATACTTAAGGAAGCCGGCATTGTCTTTTAGACTGACCAGTCAACAAAAAGTGAATAATTAAGAAGCCGCATTGGCCTTTAGAATGTCCCAATAATAATAATATTCAAATGATAATAGAATAATATTTTAAGAAGCCCATGGTATCTAAGGCTGTTCCCAGTCGATCAATTCAATGAATATTTAAATAATTATAAAAATTATATAATTACGAAGCGCTGACCCCTCTAGAAGTTATCACTCATATAAATAAGGAATAATACTTTAAGAAGCCGCAATGGTCTTTTTTGACTGTCAGCACATAAAAATTAAAATAAGAGCCGCATGGCTCAGATGTTCCATGTCACTAATAAACATAATAATAAGATATATCTTAAGAAGCCGCGGCCTATCTAGACAACTTCGCGTCTATTCTTATCCTCAAAGCAAAATTACTCCTCGTTGCTTTACGTTGCCCTCTCTCCAGCATATTGTTTTTTAATAAGGGTGCTAAGATTGTAGAATATTACAAATATGGCCTAACAATCTATTATAACATTATTCAACATATTATTAATTTGTCTGCATCTGGCTTTTTGCAATTTTTAACCCTAGCCCTAGCTTGGGTCAAGAATCTTACATGGAAAAATGAACAGCAGCATAAAAGAATGTTAAGCTACGGGTACAATGCAATGAGTTTGATGAAAATTGAAAAAATATATTAATAATAACATATAAATTATATTTTATATTCTAATTTTTTTATCTCTATGATAGATAGATCACTTAAATTACAAAAAATAAATACCCATAAAAATTACAAAAATAAAAAATTCAAAAAATCAATATCTCAAAAATCATGCTTTTTTATCTACCCAAAAAAAAACTCAAATGATTTTTTTCATTGATTTTTTGACGTGCCATTGTCAAAATATACTATATATTACTATTAATATATATAATTATATATATATATTATATATATTTATAGATTATTTTAGTTATATATAATATATATACTATATATATATATATAATATATAAATTAATATATATTAATATATTTATATATATTTTATTTCTATAATTTATATATATATATATATAATTATTATTCATTATTTATAGAATATATAATCGTTAATATACATTATATATAATATATTTATAATATTATAATATTATATATATTATTATTATATATACCTTATATATATTATAAATTAATACTATAATTATATATAATATTATATATATATATATATAATATATATGATAAATTAAATAATATATTTATTATAATTATATATACCTATATATATAATATTATAATATATATATAATAATATATATATAATTAATATATATTTATATATATATAGTATAGTATCTTAATATATATAATATATATATATTATAAATAATACATAATATAATCTGTATATGATAATATCTATATATATATATATATATATATCTAAAAATTATAATCATTATAAATAATATATACACAGTTTCAAAATGCTTCTATACAACTGGTACTTAAAGATTTGATACTGAAGTTCCAAATTATTAATAATATATATTATAATAATTATATTATATATATATATTATTATACTATATATAATATTATATATTATATATAATTTATATTAATATATAATATTATAATTTATTATATGAGAGAAGGAGAGAGAGAGAGAGAGAGAGTGTAAAGTAAAAAACTCATTTTTTATTTTTGTTTGTTTTATTTTTTATACATACAGCAAAAAAAAATAGCTTGTTTATAAAATTTATTTATGATACTTACATTTTATGGTTTTTTAATTAATAGAGCTAATGTCATTCAATAACATTGTTGTTTTATCACCCTTCCAAAATGTGTTTTCAGATTGACATCTTTTCTAGTATCGAATATTGCTAATTTTTATAAATTTTTTTGGAAATATTTGAGTCATGTGTAACTAGCCGTATGCTTTCCCATTATCAGTTTTATCATAATCAATGGTTCAAATCATTCTAGACTAACTAAAGAGATGACTAAATAATAAATAATTAAGCAAATAAAAATAAAATTATATACTAAAAAAAATGAAATATTTTCCCTTCCAACATCCATTATAGAAGTTTTAACCATAATAATATATTATATAATTAGTTATATTATATATTAATATTATATATTAATATATTATCTATAATATAATAATATATATATATATATATATTATATTATACTATATAAATATATTATAAACTATATTATATAATATATAATATTATATAATATATATATATATACATATATATCTTATTATATATTATATTATATATAAAAATTAAGTATATAATATACAATATATATTATATTACTTTATATTAGTACCATACACGCTATTCAAACTACCAATATTATATATTTATTATATATCAAATATATAATATTATATATTATATTATTATTAAATATGATGGTTCTTAAATTCTTAAATATAATGTATAATATTAGGAATTGTATATACTATTATATATATATATATAATATATATATATATATATATATATATAATATATATATTAATATTATAATATATATCTAATATATACTTATTATATATATATAATTAATATATAACATATATATATTATATTATTATATTATAAACTAATATTCTATATATTATATATATATCATATATAATATATAATATATAATATAATATATAATATATATATTAATACTATATTTAAGTGCTGTGTTTAAGTGTGAAACATTTTCAACTCTTTTTTTGTAGTAAAGTATATCTTTTTCATTGCTTGTGAAATGTCGGTTTTGAGTGACTCTATCTGAAAAACAAGACCTTCAGCCTTTAGCTCTATACTATATATATAAATTTTAGATTTATGCCTCATTAGCTACTCGAAAACATTCCTTAATTAAAAATAATTCAGGTATTTGGTTATAATGCCTGAGAACATAATATTAAACCTAAATAATTTGGACAAATATGTTCTTGAGTCTTTCATCTAAGACCAACAATTTTCATATACACCAAGCTAATAACGTTTATTTCGCAAAAAAAAAGAAAAAAAAATTTACCAACTGAACAAATGTTCCAAGAATATATATTTCATTCCAATAGAACTTCTTAAAGGTGAACTAGAGAGAATATGACTAAAATATCAAACTAATTATCCAAAAATCTGTTGCCATGAGAAGTATAGGGTGGAAACACCAACAGCCAAAATGTTGTAAACCGCAAACCGGATGTTGCAACCGAAGTTGCAAATGTTGCAAAGCAACATTTGCTTTTTGGTGCTAGATACCTCAAATTAGGGGTTGTCGAGGTCGGTTAGACCGTTTTCTGGCTTTCTAACCTTTCTTAGGGGCTTTTACCCCCCAAAAAGGGTTTTTTTTTCCAAGAAGGTTTTAGATGATCGGTAGATCATTTCTGATGGTTTCAATCGATTTACCGAGGTCGTTTACCCCTAAAACGCTTTTTAAATCTTCTTTCTATGTGTTTTGGTTGGCTAATACATTGAAAAACACAATCGAAAGAAAATAATTACTTTAATTAACATTCAATTAATCGTTGGTAGTATCATACAGATTTGGAGCCTCGGCTAGAAGCTAGAACCAGCTTTTCTATCACTTCTAGCATGGTATATCCTACGTCATAGAATACACCTAATATTAGTGTCTACCCCTATGTTTTGAGGTATGAGGATTCGATTGGTGTGTATTAGAAGGTGTTAGGATGCTTCCTTCTATGAGTTAGTACCCCTACCCCCCTTTTTCTAGTGCAAGTATTCAACTTTTTTATTTTTCGAGCTAGAGAGTTGAACTTGGTGTCTACCCCTATGTTTTGAGGTATGCCGAGTTGATTCCTGGCATTACCTTAGGGCCTTTGTACCTGTGCTGCGGTGCTCATTTATATTTTTGTTTTTTAAAGGTTTTCTAGTTAAGATATTCTCTTCAAACTGGTTACCGTGGTTGATGAAGGTGCCGAATGCCTGGGCCCGAGGTTTCCCGCCGCCACGTCCAAGGAGGGGAGGGGGTCTGAGCCCCCAAAACCAGGAAAAGGACTTAGAAGGTTGAAATTTGGTGAGTGAATAGAAGAGAATAAATGAAAAAGAGTAATGAGTTTACATTAAGTGGCGGAGCACATGAGCCGGAGCCAGAGTTTGTGATGGCGGAGCCAGACTGGAATTCTGGTTCCAGCTGCATATTGAGTAAATTGATGTGTTTGTATATGTATCAAAGAACATAGATTCCGATTTTGAGGGTTTTGTAACCCCCAAAATGAGTTTGAGGACCCCCCTTGAGGGGGACTCAGCTGAAAAAGAAGAAGGAGGAGGAGGAAGAAGAAGAAGAAGGAGGAGGAGTAGGAGGAGGAGGAGGAGGAGGAAGAAGGAGAAGGAGGAGGAGGAGGAGGAGGAGGAGGAGGAGGAGGAGGGGAGGAAGGAGAAAGAATAAGAAGAAGTAAGAAGTCTCATATGACGGAGCACATGAGCCGGAGCCGGAGTTTGTGATGGTGGAGCCATACTGGAATTCTGGCTCCAGTTGGGGGCGAACCCTAAAATGGGGTTTTACCCTTTTAAATGAAATAATACATAGACTTACGCTCTATCAACAGCCTTATGTTGCATAAATATATGTAACAACAGCCCTATGTTGCACATATATATATATATATATATATATATATATATATATATATATATATATATATATATATATATATATATATATATATATATATATATATATATATATATATATATATGTAACAACAGCCCTATGTTTCACAAATATATGAAAACCCTAACACGGGAGAACTCAAGGGTACTCTAGTCATACACAATGTATTCATGTTGCACAACCTGAGATATTCGAGTCAAACCTTGCACCCTGACTTGTTTAATGTATACATCAAGTCCATATAAAGATGTGTGTGTATGTATGTTTTCGGTGTGTATGTTTAGTTAGAGGTCGTATACACAGTCTTATATTTTTATTTCAAACTGAGGCATTTTATTTATAGAAAACAAGCTTCATTACCAAATTTAGAGTTAAAGTTAGAGTTAAAGTTAAAGTTGGAGATAAAGTTAAAGTTAAAGTTAAATTTTCATGTTGAAGGATAAGATTTATATTTTTCATGTATTAAATACAAATGTTTTTTGAAAAACTTTGTCTCTTGATGAAAATCATTTTTGTTTTTGAAAAACATTTTTTAAAAAACATTGTTTCTAGGAAAAAAGTTGTCAAATTTCCATGAAAAACATGTTTTTTATAGACCCTAAAGCAGTAAAGCAGTAGAGCAAACAGCCCCCCAGGGGACACCACTCCCCCTCACCCCACCTCTTGTTCTATTGACTTACTGCTTTACACCATATTTTTGCAGTGTATTAAGTATAAACATAACTTTTTTTAAGTTCTTTTGCACGAGTTTAACATATAATTTATTAAAAACATTTTGTTTTTACTAAAAAAAAAAATTTTATTCTTATTAAAATAACAATTAATCACTTACAAATATTTTATATTATTCATTCAATGTTAACTAAAAATATTTCAAAGTTTTTTAAAATTCTAAAAATAAATTTAACACAAATCATTGTCTTTGAACAACGAATTTATTATTATTATTATTATTATTATTATTATTATTATTATTATTATTATTATTATTATTATTATTATTATTATTATTATTATTATTATTCCATAGGTTACATATATTTGAATAAAATAAATACGGGAAAAAAACACATTTAATTATTTACATTTTATACAAAGTATTTGTACATAGAAAAAAGATGTAATATATATATATATATATATATATATAAAAGTCCCTATATATATATATATATAGGCATATATATATATATATATATATATAGCATATATATATATATATATATATATATATATATATATATATAGGTATTAAAGTCCCCTTATAACCATAGGATACTGTACGACAAGAATTTCTTATAAAGACACGCTTATCAGCAGTATTCTGAAACATTTTTGAGCCGGATACAATGCTAACTCCTCCATATTTCCCGGGCTGGAAAGTTATAGTAGGAATGTTGTAACATAAGCCACCCCTATTGCCTCCGTGTAGATCGGCAGTGGGGTTCTGTGGCTCATCTAAACGATGAGCTTTCTTATGAGGTAGATCATCGGGCACATCATGATCATCATTGTCGTCGTCCTGTAGTATTTCATTCATAGCTTTCACTGTAACATCTTTGTATCTGATGTCTTCATACAATGATGCATCATGGCATGAACTATTTTCGACACTATGAATAGTCACTAGTTTTAACATCTTCCCGAAATTAATACTATCTTTTGTTTCTTTATTAATTGTAAGGCCTTTTGCTTTCACTATAAATTTTATATTTCCATCTGGAGCTCTTATTCTAACAGCATATGATTTAGGGCCTGTGCATACAAAGTAATCACCGTAAGCCAATAAACCGTAATCTGCTATTTCATCTGTTAGTTCACCTAAAAAGTTTCCTGTTTCAGGAACTTCATCGTTTTCTCCAGCGATAAAAATTCAGGAATCTGTATCACAATACAATGCTCTTTCTCTAACTTTATCAAGTAACTCGTAAAATTTTATACGTGCATATGCAGTTGTAAACGAAGCAATGGGTACATTTGTTGCTGTTGATGAACGTTCTGCTAGTGCATTTTTTACAACTGTTACAACATATTTACAACCTATCGGTATAACGCTAGGGACTTCAACATCCCACTGAATGATCAGTTCCCATACCTCTTTATCACTAGTACATACTCTATCTTCACGCGATGGTGTATTTTGCGCGAATTTTCCCCAAAGAGAATTGAGACAATTTTGCAATGAAGCGCATACCGGGGTTCTTCTTGATCTTGCTAATATCTAGCTCAACACCTTCCTTTTCTTTGAATAGACGAGCAAACTCTTTAAGTTTTTCTTCGAAGTCAGAATCGTCTTCATGAATATCATTAGGGGGTCCTGATGCCTCTGTCTTTATTTTTAAGAAGTGATTGACATAACCCTCGAATAAAAATTCCTTCTCTTTGAACGACCAAACTTCAAATATTTTGAGTATTTTGTGACCCATGTCTATTGCAGACTGAATTTCAGGTGTTGTATACACGCCTTCGATAGCACGTTCATTCTCGGAATGGCAGCATTTCGCAGTTATCTGCAACACATTTTACACAGAGTGGAAAAACTAGTTTATGTTTAGTCCGTTCAGCGAGGATAGGTATGTACAAATCCTGAGGTGGTAAGATCTTTATGTAGGCAGCACCAAAGTATTTGTCATTGATCCCTTTCTTGAATGATTCAATGTCCGGTACTTTATCACCAATTAGTTTCTCAGGTGGACCGCAAGGGTACTTCATTCGTTTCTGCACATAAGGGTAGAGTGATGTATAGTCTAGATACATGATCTTCTTGCCTTCTGTCGGTGGATAGTAATGAACGAATGGTTCAGTGCGGCCACCGAACAATGAGTTATCTATTATAAATCTGTTGTTAACAACATCGTTGCTAAGACGTTGAACGTAGTCATTAAGGTTAATATTTTCATCATACGATCAGGATTTTGAATGATTTGGGTCTTCTGTACCTTCCAATCACACTCCCACACACGTATTGTATTAAAACCAGCTTCTTTATACCTGCCTTCTTGTTTCATGGTGAGACTGTAACGATCAACACCCGATAGACCATGAAGCATTCCCTTACCCTTATTGCAGTCTTTATGTCCATGCCATGCACAACCGTGATACAAGAATGCAGTTTTCATACCATCCACATACCCAAATCCGTCAGGATACACCCAGTTGTTTTTAATTTTGAAACCTTTCTCACCACCGTTTCGGGCATGTCTTATATTTATATTGTGTAATATTTCCTGATACATAAGCCAACGAATAGCTTCATAAGTGAAAGGTTTTGGATTCTCTCTACCTAGAATAATAATTTTTCCCTCGGGCATGAATACGTTTTTATAGATTGTAAAGTATAAAGATGCGATCGTTGTACAGCTGTCAAAACAATCTATATCAAATTCATCAGTGAAACTAGCCCTGAACTTCTCAAAACATTTTCTAAGTATTTTAACATCTTGAACACAATACTTTCGGCATTCTTCAAAAATATTGTATTCTTTATCATTAAAACTATTATAGTACTCTTCAAAATCTTGTTTTTCACTTGCTAACATTCTTTCTATTTGGAAGAATTTTTTTCTGGAATAGGACCTTTATACTCCAAAGATTCATTATTCAAAAATGTATTTGGGAAGAAACCCTTGGAGTATCCTTTATCACTAATGCCCTTGCAGCTAGGCATACTTTTCAGAACACAAGGGGTGAACAGTAATGTGTCTCTAAATACTATATTTCCATTAGATCCCATTGAAATGATTTTATTACCCCTTTTTATAGGGTTATTGCTGATCGAGCTTGAACTAGGATGGGTAAGAAGAGATGCATATACGTACTGATGATCAAATTTCCCTCCATTATGTGCAGCTACAATTACTTTTGAATCAAGATTCTTCGCCGAAAAATCCATTAGAAAATCTACAAATTGATTTACAGGCGCTTTTCCCCCTTCTAATTTAAATGTGGTTGTTCAAGACCCGCAATATGAGCATACATTCTCCCCTTCCTTATCTGTACACATATCGCAAATCATTTGACTTACCAGTAAATAAGGAGTCAATTCTATTATTCTTCTTCCTTTAGTGTTAGGACCTTTACCTTCTTGGTATGTCTCGATATCATAGTAACACGTATAAACATCGGGGTTAGTATCTTTCTTCTTTTCCTTCTTATTTTTCTTTTTCATGTAGCATATATGGTATTCGTCTTCTTTAGGTTCATATTTTTCTTTACATGTCTTGCAATAGGCTTTTGTACAATCGTGTTTAAAACTACCATAGCGATTAGCCTTTTCAGGTGTAAGACAGAGTTTGCAAATCTTAATTTTGCTGCACGTGTTATTATCCTGATGATTTTTATAACATTTAGCATTATAAAATTCACGATTACATTTGTGACATTCATGGAATATACCGTCATGTTTGAACGAACCTCTACATTTATCGTTTAAACACTGTCTACAGCCGTAATGTTCACAATCTAGTTTATGTGCAATATTATTACTTGTGAAAGTGTAACAATAAGTACAAAAGATACCGTTCATATATGCATTCCTTTTCTTCGTGTTCTCAAAACATAACTTTAACTTATTTTCAGTTACAGCGTAGTAATGGTTTTTTTCCGTCATGGCCTATAATGTATAATGGATCATCTCTGTTCTCGTTGGATGGATTATAAAGTATTTTTACACCACTACCATTAGGCCCAAATACAACTATATGACATTTTTCGATATTCTCAATTTTTTCAAAATCAATGACTATAAAAGAATCTGTGTATTCCATACCACACTTTCTAGCTAATACTTTTGCAGCTTTCTCAATTGTATATGAGTGAATACCTCTGGTTTCTAGACACTCACGAGCTATTTTCCTAAACAACACGACAGATTTGAAAGCACAGCCAACATCTCCGTTCTTAAGATGAACCTTACTAATGTAAGGATGTTTGAAACTAACATTTTGTGGATCAAATACATCTTTGTCAATATCATCACCTTTTCCTTTAGCTATCATGAACACAGTAGCTACCACTTTGAATTTGGTGAAAGTAGCTTTATCTCCCGATTGGAATGAGCCTTCCAGTCTTCTCATCATCTCTTTCACAGCAGTATTGTCGGATATGTCTCTAAAACTGATGTTTACATAATACTTCCTGTCAGATGATTGACCATCACCGAACGTAAATTTGATGCCTACACTCATATTTGCACTATCATATTCTAAATCTTGTAATACAGCATCAACAACTTCATTAATAACCATTTCGAATGATGATTCAAGATCTCTTGGGCATGAAAAAAGTTAGCATCAATAACCTCTACTTCATAAGTATGACGCTCCATTGACTTTTTAAGTTTCTCTACAGAGATATACGTTATATCTGTTATATTGGACTTCAACCTCTTCTTATTAGCATCACTCATTATTGTAGGAGTTACCTGATATGAAATTTTATCGTTAACTATGATTTCAGTGGACAATAATAAAACTTAAGCATTAAATTCTGTGTAATAAAACCGTTAATATTTATTTAAGACTAATTTTCAACACCTTTGAAATATTATTTAAACAATATTCATCATTCCTTATATATATATATATATATATATATATATATATATATATATATATATATATATATATATATATATATATATATATATATATATATATATATATATATATATATATATATATATATATATATATATATATATATTCAAATATTTGACCTTTTAATAGAGGTGTGATAACAAAATTACTAAAAAACACAGGTATTACTTCTTCCCTATTTTTTATCTGGTAATGTGTTTAATCACTTTAAACAAGTTATTAATTACTACTATGATGTGTATACAACATACTTTTAAAATGAGAATATATTCTATTAATAACAAATAAAACACTTACAATGTACAATAAGTATTATCTTCTGAAATTCTCGCTTGCGCTGATATAATAATCTTCAAGATAATGCTGGATCTTCCGGCTGCTTCTAGAGATGCTGATCCTAATAGTTCTTGGATAAAAACGATTAGCTGCTGGTTTTTCTGCTTTATATATACACAACCTCTATGTCTGTACAGTGTTGACAGATCATCCTACATAGGTTATTGCCGAATCTATACAGAACTGGATGTCAGATTGTCATTACAGATACTGTTGTCATATTAATTCAGTTAGTTCAAATATATGTAACCTACAGAGTAATATATATATATATATATATGTTAGATATATATATATATATATATATATATATATATATATATATATATATATATATATATATATATATATATATATATATATATATATATATATAGTATATATATATATATATATATATATATATATATATATATATCAGTAATGGTAGGTATTGCATCATGTTACGAAAAGTAGATGCAACGTAATATCATTTTCATACTTTGTATTATTCTTCTGTGAGGAGATGCGGAGCTTAAATTGACATAAGCCTAGAAATGTTGAACGTCACTATTGCCCAATGTTTGTAATACGTATTAAAAGTCTCTTCATAAAGTATATATGTTAAAGTGAAACATTTATTAAATTTTTGTTAGTATATTCTATGTTAAACGGTTGTATAATAATAATAATAAATTCGTTGTTCAAAGACAATGATTTGTGTTAAATTTATTTTTAGAATTTTAAAAAACTTTGAAATATTTCTAGTTAACATTGAATGAATAATATAAAATGTAAGTGATTAGTTGTTATTTTAATAAGAATAAAAAAATTTTTTTTAGTAAAAACAAAATGTTTTTAATAAATTATGTTATACTCGCGCAAAAGAACTTAACAAAAGTTATGTTTATACTTAATACACTGCAAAAATATGGTGTAAAGCAGTAGGTCAATAGAACAAGAGGTGGGGTGAGGGTGGGTGTGGCCCCTTGGGGGGCTGTTTAAGCTACTTCTTTACTGCTTTACTGCTTTAGGGTCCATAAAAACATGTTTTTCATGGAAATTTGACAACTTTTTTCCTAGAAACAATGTTTTTTTAAAAATATTTTTCAAAAAACAAATGTTTTTCATCAAAAGACAATGTTTTTCAAAAAACATTCTGTTTTTCCAAAACAATAAATCTTATCTTCAACATGAAAATTTAACTTTAACTTTAACTTAACTCTAACTTTAACCTTAACTCTAACTTTGGTAATGAAGCAGGTTTTCTATAAATAAAATGCCTCAGTCTGAAATAAAAATGTAAGACTATGTGTATACGACCTCTAATTAAACATACACACACATACATTCATACATGAAATGCTT
>JABUQX010072857.1:0-7500 GCA_015478945.1 Trachelipus rathkii
ACCTCGTCCTTCATGTTCACTGATTAGTGTCCCTTGTTGACATGGGTTCGAACCCCTCGTCCTTCATGTTCACTGATTAGTGTCCCTTGTTGACATGGGTTCCAACCCCTCGTCCTTCATGTTCACTGATTAGTGTCCCTTGTTGGCATGGGTTCGAACCCCTCGTCCTTCATGTTCACTGATTAGTGTCCCTTGTTGACATGGGTTCGAATCCCTGGAATGTTGGATATCTAAAAGAGGAGATATCATTCCCTTTGATATTTCGTAATAATATTTTTAAGCACGCCCCTTTTTGGGTGCTGAGAATGCTAGCTCATTTGCTTTCATGTGGGCGGGGATGCAGAGCCGGAGCCGGAGCCGGAGCCGGAGCCGGAGCCGGAGCCGGAGCCGGAGCCGGAGCCGGGAGTTTCAAGGTTTAAGTGGAGACGGAGTCAAACTAAAAAAATTTAATAGAAAATAAAGGGGTTCAGAATTAGAGTCAAAGTCGAAGTCTGCTATTTTAAAATTTTGGAGCCGGAGCCGGAGCCGGAGCCGAAGCTAGAGCCTTAAACGGAGCTGGAGTTGGGATCTGCAAAATAATTACCAGCCACCGCATCATTGCATGTGGTTGTTATCAAAGTTTTGCTAATGGTGATACTTTAAAGAGTTTTCGGATTGAATTAATCAATACAGATATTGCAATTTAAATAGAGCACTTCCTGTCATATTACAAATTTTAATAGCGTATAAATTGGACCCAAGTCACAATCATATCATGTTACACGTTTTAATCAACGTGCAACTTGGACCCAAGCCACCTTCATCTTGAGGAACAATAATAAAGAATATTATATTTTGTGGAAGGGTTTGCCATGTTGTTTTAAGAAATTTTAATAGAACACCAAGACTATGCGAACTGTATTTCTCTATAGTTTTAATGGCTTCCGTGTTGGGACTGTGTAGAGTTATTCTTTTCATCTTTCTCTTCACATTGGCATAAATATATATATATATATATATATATATATATATATATATATATATATATATATATATATATATATATATATATAATATATATATATATATATATATATATATATATATATATATATATATATATATATATATAATTTTCATATATATATATATATTATTACATATATATATATATGAGTTATATCAGTTAGTATATATATATATACAGATATATATATATATATATATATATATATATATATATGCAGTCATGCGTAATTATTGGGGGATATGGAGTTTCAGATCACCCCAGAGCCTTCTTGCCTACATCGTTAACCCCGTATTAAAATCTTTTATTATTATTATTATTATTACATTATTATTATTATTATTATTATTATTATTATTATTATTTTATTATTTATATTATTATTATTATTATTATTATTATTATTTTATTGTTATTACATTAGCTGCGGATATTCGTTTTTGTATGGCGTGCTCATGTTAATATTTATAAATAAAATCAAACCAGTACTTAGAAATAACTGAAAAAGGGTTAAATAGCAGTTTTCCATTTCAAAATTTTTAATAAAAAGGCAAAAAACGAGGACTGAGGAAATTTCTAGTGCTTCTTATAAAGCTACAGAACCTTTTCATACTTTAGTACCCGAAGCTTCCACATCTGTGGAGAATGAATCCAGACCTAATGATATAAGCTTGTACATAAACCAGAACCGCTCCCAAAGAACTTCTGGCGAAATACGGGAAATTTTAGACAACGTATGGAAACCAACTGAAGATTTTACCTTTCCCGGTACAGAACACATACAAAAAGTACACTCTACAGAAAGTGAAGAAAGGAGAACCTATGTGCTTCGCTTTCAGTATCATTGGCTGAAACGCTTTCCTTGGTTAGTATATTCGGCGATGGAAAATAGTGCATACTGCAAATATTGTGTATTATTTTCTAGAGGAGGGGCTGGTGTCAATTCACAGGACCTTGGCGCTTTCGTTAAGAAAGGTTTCTCCAATTGCAAAAGAGCATAAAAATACCACATGGATTGTGTTGCTGATGCTGAGAGTTTTGAGCAAGCGTGGGAAAGGCCTGAACTGTCAATTCAAAACAGAATAATTAAGGAAAGGCAGCAACAAGTATTGGAGAACAGAAAACGACTTGTTCCAATAATTGAAACAGTATTACTATGTGGTCGGCAAGAATTGGCTCTTCGTGGCCATCGAGATTCTGGTAAAATATCTATGTCAGAAGAACCCAAGAATAATGAAGGAAACTTTCGGGCAATACTACGGTATAGAGCAAAAGGTGATGTCAATCTGCAGACTTCTTTAGAGGGAGAGGGTTATAAATATCTTAGTCCACAAATTCAAAATTCCATAATAGAAGCCTGCAATGCTATTTTGTTGAGGCAAGTTGTTGACACTGTTAACAAGGCTAAATGTTTTGCAGCTCTCGTAGATGAAACTTCGGATATCTCCAGCGTTGAGTAAGTTTCCATTTGTTCTAGATATGTTAATACTGAGATATTAAAACTGTATGAAGTTTTCTTAATTTTGTTCCTACATGGGATTTAACAGGCACAGGACGGCTGATCTAATTTAGGAAGTTTTGGATTGTTTGCAGTTGGAAGGTGGGTTCGAGGTTAAATAAGTGATGGAGTCGTAGCGATGTCGATAGTTTGAAAGTGGCGGAACATGTTTCTCAGGATTCATCCATTTCCAGTTTACACTTATTGCGCCGCTCAATCACTGAATTTAGTTGTGTAGAACACCGGACTCCAATGTGGGACACGCGTACCCCGGTGGGGTACGCAAAGTGATACTGGAGGTTACGCCAAGAAAGTAGGCACGCGATTGCTTTATATATATATATATATATATATATATATATTATTATATATATTATATATATATATATATATATATACATATATATATATATATATATATATATATATATATTATTATTATATATATATATATATATATATATATATATATATATGCATATATATATATATATATATACATATATATATATATATATATATATATATATATATATATATATATATATATATATATATATATATATATATATATATATATATATATATTATTACATATTACATATTACATATATATATATATATTATACATATATATATATATATATATATACATATACATATTATATTATTATTATTATTATTATTATATATGCCTATTTTATATATATACATATACATATATATTATTATTATATATATATATATATTACATACATTGGTTATTATACATGTACATATTATTATATATTGTTGTTGTTATTACACATATACATATTATATTATATTAATACATTATTTTATTACATTACATATATACATATGAGATATATATATATATATATATTATTATTATTATATTATTACATATATATATTATTATTATTATATGTATTTATTTATTGTTATTATTGTTATTCTTATATTATACATTCGCGTACATATATACATACATATACATATATATTATTACATATATATATATTATTATTATTATATATAACATATACATTATTATTATTATTACATATATATATATACATACACATATTATTATTATTATATATATTATTATTATTATTATTATTATTATTATTATATTGTTATTATTGTTGTTATTATTATTATTATATATATATATTTTATATTACATATATATATTATTATTATTATACATATATTATTATTATATATATATATTATTGATATATTACATATATTATTATTATATATATTATTATTAATATATACATATATATATATTATTATATATATTATTATATTATTACATATTATTATTATTACATATTATTATTATATATATATACATATATATTATTATTATTATTATTATTATATTATACATGCGCGTGATCAAAACCATAATACGTTTACATGGATTTGAGGATAGGTGCTATATATATATTACAGAGCATATATATATATATATATATATATATATATATATATATATATATATATATATATATATATATATATATATATATATAGATAGTTTATATATATATATATATCTATTTATATATATATATATATATATATATACATATATATATATATATATATATATATATATATATATATATATATATTATATATACATATATATATATATATATGTAATTCTTTCCTACCAGTTACAGACGATATATATATATATATATATATATATATATATATATATATATATATATATATATATATATATATATATATATATATATAAAACAATATTAAAAATATAAAATAAAAATGGCTCTGTGCAAAAATCCATGTGCTAAATTAAAATAGCATCTTTTTAAGGTATTTGAAGCATAGAAAACGAGAGCGAGATAGCGAGCGTGAAATAGCAAGGACTGAACGGGATATAGGCTGTTCGAATTTTTTAGCGCGCATGAAAAGCTTCCTTTTTGATACGGTAACTACTTTTCAAAGTAAGCTATTTGGAAGTTTAATAGCATTTCATTTTTTAATATTTTATTAAAATCTTCATTTGAACAGATATTCCCTTATATCTAAAGTGTAATTAAAAAAAACTAATTAGCTTTTATAGGGTGTGCGGCGCACACCTAGCACCTATGGAGGAAACGCCCTGGATATATATATGGAGTGATGGAGGAGATAGGAGGAGATGGAGAGAGATGATGAGAGATGATGAGGAGGCGTTACAAGGCTGGTTATGGCGGCATATACAGGCTATATTATTGAAGGTTACATATACTCGGTATATATATATATATATTATATATATATATATATATATATATATATATATTATTACATATATATATATATATATATATATATAATAAAGAGTTATGAGCATATATATATATACATATATATATATATATATATAAATATCAATATATATATATATATATATATATATTATATATATATATAATATTATATTATATATATATATATTATATTTATATATATATATATTACAGAGAGATGAGTGGTATCATCACCAACCCACCCTTCTTTCCCCATGACTGAGGGTAAGGTGCGTAGCATGCACTGAAACGAAACGAAAGTTGAAAAGAAAGCCCAGTCTTGCCACCCTCTTTATACGTTTTAGTGAGAACTCGTCGTAGTCAGAAAATCTCACCTTAGAGTTTACTGGGGACCTCTTAACGGACCAACAGGTTTGTATCTCGTCAATGAAGGGTTCATCCTTGGCCCAGGTGGGCCACAACCATACCCCATCAAAAAAAAAATCCAGCAATCACTTCTATTATGCACATTTCTTTTCGCTTTTGCTAAACTAACATTTCTCTCCTCCAGGCATAAATTTACTGACTCAATCCACTTTTTCTCTTCGGTCTCCAGCCGGTACATTCCCCAGAAATACTCACCAGGCAGACCAAAGTGGTCACAACTGACTATCATCCATCCTTCCATAAAACCATCTCAACGCATTTTTCATTCCTCTTATTTACCCTTCTTCTCACGCTACACAACCTCTAATATCGTTCATTCCTCATTTCATCAATTCTTCTCACACCAAACGCACCCCTAAGATTTTCCCTCTGAACACATTGTACTTTAGATCTATACCTCTTATTCCTGTCCATAGCCTCACTACTATACATTAACACAGGTAACAACATATCCTGAATCTAAGATCCTAGCGAACTCAAGACTAAAGGAACTAACCCTTTACTTCCACTAAGGATTTAATTGCACCAGCCACCTTCCTGTCATTCACAATTTTCCTACTACACTTGATTCACCCAAGTCCCTTTTCATCCAACATATCCTAAATATTTAAAACTCGGACACTTGTTCCAGCTGCTCACCATCTAACATAATCCCCACAATCGAAGAATGACCTATCTCTACACCTTAACCTACTTCTGATCGCTGCCATTTAGAAACCCCTTCTCCTTTTACACACCCTGCCACCCTCTCTAATCTCCAAACTTTCGTCAGATTAGCCACAAAACCAAATCACTCTCATACACAGGTAGTGGGGACCCACACTTTCCTTTCTTCATCATTCAATACCATCCCTTTGCCACTCCCCACTTGTTTTAGACTATAACCCATCCATATACAAATTGAAATCCCAAGGAAAATAACATCCCTGCCTCACTCCTGCCAATATTAAACCAATCACTGACTCCATCTATCTCCATTACGCGCCATTATCATACATATATATATACATATATTATTATTATTACATATATATATATATATATATATATATATATATATGTATATAGAGAAGATAGAATATAGATATATATATCGTGATATATTATATATATATATATATATATATATATATAATAAAGAGTATTATATATATATATATATATATATATATATTATTATATATTATATATATAGAGAGAGAGATGAGATATATATATATATATATATATATATATATATATATATATATATATATTATATATATATATATATATATATATATATGTATATAGTTATATATATAGAAAGTATATAGATATATATATATATATATATATATATATATATATATATATATTACATACTATAATATAATATAATATAATATATTTATATTTTTATTATATCTATATTATTATATTATATTACATTATAGCCTGTATATGGGGTGGCATTACTATAATTATTTCATCTTTAGGCTGCATACAAGTTCCGGCAAGCTTGAGATCGCTGGTGGAGCAAGAAAAAAATTATGCTCGCCAACATAAAATTTCCATCACTTCGGGCAATTCTCGGAAGTGAAAATTTCTTTTTTCGTCATTGTGATTAAAACATCAATGATATAATTTTTTACATCATTAATATATAACGTGTTATATTTGAATTCATAAGAAATTATATATATAAGATATATATATATATATATATATATATATATATATATATATATATATATATATATAATATATATATATATATATTACAGAGCAGCAGCATATAGCAGCATATATGATATGAGAGATATAATAGAAGGATATACATACATATAAAGTATAAATAGTGAGAGATATATATTATGAGTGCAGAAAATGTTTCACTTACAAGTGGCCTTAAGAAGCTTGACTATATCTTTAAAATAACCTTGTTAGTTTAATTTTGTAATAAAATTAATTCCTTTACATAAAGCGAAGAAAAAGATTTAACATGATTTAACATAAAATTCACTTCATGCTTTTCCTCACTTGTTAATTTAAAAAAATTGTGCAAACATTGTGCTTGTACCAAATTAAAAATTAACTCTAGTGAAACCATTGCAAATGAGGCGACTAAAAATTTGAAAAACACAGCCCCTGATGAAACAAATTCAAAAGTATTGCATTTCTATTTAGTAAAGTATAACATGATGCAAAAGCAACATACAGCGAGTTGAATAAAATAAACATGGTGACCGCGTAATTCAACATACTTAATACATATATATAAATAA
>JABUQX010072857.1:30000-32500 GCA_015478945.1 Trachelipus rathkii
TCCAAGTATTTTGGCATTTGCAGCCCTATTCAGTTCTACATTGTTAATTTTAATATTTAAATCGTTAATTGGTTTGTTGCTAAAAATTATGTAAGATGTTTTATTTAAATTTAAAGATAGCTTATTAGCATCTATCCATTTCATTATTCTTGTTAATGTGTCTGTTGCTTTACGAGATAGAGACTCGGCATCTCTGTCATTTATTAAAATAGAGGTATCGTCAGCAAAAGAGACTGAAAAAGCGTCATGAGAATTGAACAGATCATTTGTATATAGAGTAAATAAAAACGGTCCAAGAATTGAGCCCTGGGGTACGCCGGTTGTTGTTTGAAGTGTGGTTGAATTAGTTTCATTTAGTTTTACGTATTGTGATCTCTCCTTTAAGTAGCTTTTAAACCATAATAATAATAATAATAATAATAATAATAATAATAATAATAATAATAATAATAATAATTAATAATAATTAATAATAATATAATACTAATAATTAATTATTAATAAGAATAATGACTATAAATATCACAATAATTAAATAATAATAATAATAATAATATAATATTATATAATAATAATAATAATAATAATTTTAACTATAAAAATATAAAAAACAGAAAATATAAAACAATATAATAATATTGTGATAACATAATAATAATAACAATAAAATTATAATAATAAATTAATAATAATTATAATATATAATAATAATAATAATAATAATAATAATAATAATAATAATAATAATAATAATAATAATAATAATAATAATAATAATTATAATAATAATAATAATAATAATAATAATAATAATAATAATAATAATAATAATAATAATAATAATAATAATAATAATAATAATAATAATAATAATAATAATAATAATAATAATAATAATAATAATAATAATAATAATAATAATAAAAAACCTATTTCAATCTTTTCATTGGAAAAGAATACATTTTTGTACTGGGAATTTCATATATATATATATATATATATATATATATATATATATATATATATATATATATATATATATATATATATATATATACTATATATATATATATATATATATATATATATATTATATATATATGATATATATATATATATATATATATATAAAGCGT
The DNA here is from genome assembly GCA_015478945.1 of Trachelipus rathkii. NCBI lineage: Eukaryota > Metazoa > Arthropoda > Malacostraca > Isopoda > Trachelipodidae > Trachelipus > Trachelipus rathkii. The sequence continues at coordinate 31,137 of JABUQX010072857.1, forward strand.
AAGAATGAAAATAAAAATAACAATTACCTATTTGTAATTTGTAGAACGGAGAATCAATTATAAGCTTTTCACTGGAACGAATACTTTTCTCTACTGACAAACGCTAACAATTTTCTCTCGTTCATTCGAAGCCTTTTATAAATAATTGTGAAGGCAATTAAAATCTGTGCAAAATTTAACTATCATGAAACAAATTATGATTAACGTACAATGAAACACGTTCATAATTTGTTTAAAATTTTTATTAATTTATTTTTATTTATTTATATATATTTCTTAGTTATTATTTTTTTCTATACTTTTATCACAATTTTTCACCCTATTCTAGTAAGGGACTTATTAAATTCTGATATGAGCTTCCCAAATTAGCCCAGATGCAGGTCTCAAAATTAAGATTGTTATATAGAAGGCAAAATACAAAGGATTCTACAGAACAAATGTGAGTTTAAAATGACGTTGGTCTCCACGCAAGTAGATATCTCACCCCTCTCGCTGAGAGGACATTGCAAGTAGGTAGCTTGATCTAGGATCAACTTTAGTAGTGCCTATACTAAAGAGACAGTGTACCAACGTCGTCTAGGAGAGTCAATGAGTAAATAGAGTTTGAGAGTAAAGGATAGTTTATGAAACTTTTGACCACGGACTCGACCATATCAAAATATGTGACAAGGCAGAATAATACTATTATACATTTAGAGTAATTGTGATAAAGATAAGAATTATCACAACATAAAGACAACTCCCAGCTTCTTTGAAGAGAACTTAGAGAATATTGGAAATGTTTCCAAAACAATTTTTTGCTTATATTCAGGACAAGAATATTTATATTATCAAAGTGTGAAACGGCAGATCCGTCGGAAAGGGTAGGAAAATGAGAGGTGTTTTTGAGAGAGAGAGAGAGAGAGAGAGAGAGAGAAGAGGAGAAGAGGGGAGAGGAGAAGAGGAGGGAAGAAGAGAGAGAGAGAGAGAGAAGAGAAAGAGAGAGACTCGAAGATATAGTTTTTTTTAGAGTTGAATTTAGAAGAGTGGGAGCTATCCCACCAGGAAATTCTATCCGGGTCGACCGGGGTGGAATAGTAAGGATGAAGAGGAGAAGCGAATCTAATTTGCAAAGATGGAAGCAGATTTGAACGAAAAGGAAGTCTTTATTCGTACAGAATGAGTTAGAACAATGAAAAGCATGAGAATATAAATGAAAAGTAAGAATGGAAAAGGAGGTATAAATAAACCCTGAGGAAAATCACAATTTACAAAGACTGAAGAAGTCACCCCCATCAACAACAGCCGATATTCCAAAGGGGGAAATTTTTTTTGGCAAAAAAAAAAACGATTTGCAAGAAATAAAGTGACAGGTGACTAAAAGT
>JABUQX010072857.1:37500-40000 GCA_015478945.1 Trachelipus rathkii
CAATCCTAACTCCTCTGAGTCAGACTCCTTTTTCATTCTTTCCCTCTTTATCATCTTTCATCCTTCTTTCTTCCTCCTCCTCTGTTTTCCCACTCTGTGCTCTTTTTTCAGTCGACCCCCCTAATGGGGGTCCTAAGATCACCCTATACGGCACTTATAAACCCAAACATATGCGACTCTACGACTCGATAAAACCCTATAAGGCACCAAGATTGTTTGTTATACGACTGTTATTTAACTCGGCACCGCAGTGCGCTCAGCACCGGCTGCCGGCCAACTCCTCAGATCCCATACCAAAGTCTTCTCAAAAAACTCAACTCTGAATCCTCTACCAAAATTCAGCTTTCTACGTCAATATTTAATTTTTTTTAATGGGGGTGGGTCCCCCCTTCGGCGGACCCACGCAGCGTTAATTTCGTACTACACTGAGGTACCTCATCATCTAACACTCTCCAAATTCTTAGCACGATTACGATAAGTTTCGGAGTGGAGCCAGGCTGGCTTTCTCAACGTCGGAGTACGACCGATGCGAAGAAGGCAACCGCCGCGGAACGCAAAGTAAAGTTCGGAGTGGTAAAAAAACGATCCCTACAGGGGATCGTTTTCGACTCGATTCGATTCCTTTCGGAAATCGAACTTCGACGCGTTTAATAAAATAATAATAACATTTGGGGATGTGCACGCACAGCGCGCGCGCCTCGCTCGCTCTCCTCTTCACCGCGCAGTCAACACGCTGGAGCGAATGATTAGCCGTTATGCCTAACTCAATTCCGGGTTGGAAGCCCAAAAGGTATAAAACGCGGGCGTAGCGGCTACGCTTCTCAGGGTGACCCCCCTCTATAACATCCTACCAAGACTTGAAATTTACACGTATTCGAGGCTCTTCCCATAATATACATTAAATTCCAAGTTTCAGACCATATAACTCTATTCCTTCATATCGAAAAGGGTGGCAGTGGTCAAACGTGTTCCACAACTACTAATAATTATATATATATATATATATATATATATTAATTATATATAGAATATATATATATATAATTACTATATTATTATATATAGATATAATATATATATACATATATATATATATATATATATATATATATATATACTTAATATTATATAGTATCATTTATATAGTTATATAATATATATATATATATATTATATATAAATATATATATATATATTATATATAGTTATATATATAATAATATATATATATATATATATAATTATAATATATATATAACTAATAATATATATATATATTATATATATATATATATACGTACATACTGTATTTATATACTAATATATATATATAAAATATATATATATATTTATATTATATTATAATATAATATATATAATATATATATAATATTATATATATATAATATATAATATATTAATATATAATATATATAATATTATATATTATAATATATATAAATATATATATATATATTACTATATATATATATATATATATATTATATATATAACTAGACGGTATCCAGATTACCGAAGAAAATGGGATTTTTAGATTATTTGATTTGAGGGATTTTTTTTTTATGAATTTTCTCAATTTTCCCAGAAATAATGAAAGAATGTTGTAATATTTTTAATGATGAGGTGAAAAGTTTTCTTAAAAGTTCTATCTATATTATTATATATATATTATATAATATAATATATAAATATAATATATATATATATATATTATATATATATTAATATTATAGATATATTATATATATATATATATATTATATATTTAATATATATATATTTTATATATATATATATAAATAATATATAAATATATATATATATATACTATATATACTATATATATATATATAAAATATATATATCTATATATAATATAATATATATATATATTATATATTATATATAGTACTATATATATATATAATAATATATAATATAACATATATAGTAATATATAAATATATATATAATATATATATAATATATATAAATATATATTATAGACATATATATATATATAATTACTAATTATAATACCTATTAACCTATACCTCTATAAATATACAGTATACTATATATATATAATATATATATATATTATATATATATATATAATATATATTTATACCTTACGTTCGCACAGCGCCAGTAAGTTGCTGCACACCACCGCTCGTGCGCACCGCCCATTTGGAGCGAGCGCTTCAGCGAGATGACTGCCACTGCGTGGTACGGCAAACCTGCTGGCATCTACCCTTTATCGGTATTGTTTCAGCCTTTAAGTTTAAATTAACTCAATAAATATCTTAAGAAAAATCACTAAACTACAAGATAAAATAATTGAAAATTTATAAAAATCTATTTAAGACATTAATAAAAAGTGCACTAATCGCGGACTTTATGAAACCTCACAAAATTTAGCTTAAAATAAATAAAATCTATTTCTTATTTGTCCTTCGGATCATAAAATTCATTTCTT
>JABUQX010072858.1:0-15000 GCA_015478945.1 Trachelipus rathkii
CAGATTATAGAATATTAATTTGTTCCTTAAGTTTTCAAATTTGTTTTCCAAAATCTTTGTTAAAAGATAAATAGTATTAGTAGTAGAATAGTAGGAGGAGTAGAGTAGTAGAAGAGTTAGTAGTATAAGAGTATAGTAGTAGTTGTAGTAGTATTAGTAGTAGTGTAAGTAGTAGTAGTCATTTTTAGTTCTGCACGAAATATTTTGAAAATAAAGACAATAAGAACTTTAGATCATTTATAATACTTATGATTGTTCAATATTCTTTTTCATCTCCAAATTTAGGGGCCAGCAGCCACCCATTGCCTACCCATATCGTATATATTATATATATATATATCATATATATATATATATATATATATATATATATATATAGATATAGTATATATATATATATAAATATATTATATAATATATATATATATATATATATATATATATATATATAATATATTATATATATATATATATATATATATATATATAAATATATATATAATATACCGTATATATATATAATATATATATATATAATAAATATTATCTATATATATAATATATATATATATATATATATATATAAGTAGGATATATATATATATATATATATATATAGAGAGAGAGAGAGAGAGAGAGAGAGAGAGAGAGAGAGAGAGAGAGAGAGAGAGAGAGAGAGAGAGAGGATCTTATATTTTCATAACGTTTTTTTGTCATAAGTAGCCATTTTTTCTTTCTTTCTCTCTCTCTCTTTCTCTATTGTTTCTCTTTTTTTCTCTTTAATGTCTTACTTTCACTTTCAAAATGGCTGCTGAGGTTTCCTCCGAAAATCTAAAGAGAGTAAGAAAGAGAGAGAGAGAGAAGGAGAGGGAGCGTGGGAGAGCAAGAGAAAGAGAGGAGGTCAGCGCCTGCGCCCCTTAATTAAAGAACTGGGTTCGATATCACACTGAAGTTGCCGCAAACAAAGCGTTTTTTATTTTTTTTTTCCTTTAATTAAAGAATTGTGAAGCGATTTCGATTCAAATTTGGAACTCATCGTGAACGCCTCCAAAGGAAGGAATAACCTCACCTAAAATTAATCCTCTTTTCCCACTTCCTTTTGGCTTTATTTACCCAATTTAGCACCTCTAAGGGCTTACATGCGTAATTTTGTGTATGTCTGTGTGTTTGCGCATATCTCTCTCTCTTCTCTCTCTCTCTCTCTCTCTCTCTCTCTCTCTCTCTCTCTCTCTCCTTCTCTCTCTCTCTCTCTCTCTCTCTCTCTCTCTCTGCAAATGTAATTTAATAAGAATTAAAATTAAAATTATTAAAATTATTAAAAGAATTAAAATTATTAAAATTAGCTTCCTACAATTATTAAATAAATAAATATGTAAATAAATTAATAGTCTGTTGAAATTTACAAAAGGAAATTTCATAATCTTTTCTGCCTAAAAAACATTTTCCACATTTTCAAACACTTTCTCAAACATATATATATATTATATATCTATATATATATATATATATATAATATATATATAGTATATATAATATATTATATTATATATAATATATATATATATATGATTATATATATTATATATATATTATATATATAATATATATATATATAAATAAAAATCTAAGTAATATATATATATATATATATAAATATATAAATATTAAATATATATATAAATATATATATATAGAATATATATATTAGGCTGCATAGAATTTTCTTTATATATTTATATTATATTAAATGAATATATATATTATATATATATATAATATATATATAATTATATATATATATATATAATTATATATATATAGGAGTAGTAGGGAGGGATTCCTTCGAAAATGACCGGGCGACCTTTTGACCTTGGACCGTTTTGGCAAGCCCAATTTTTACCTTAACTTTTTTGACCTTGCCTTTTTTGGGCCTTTACCTTTTTGGGCCTTGACCTTTTTTTGAGCCCAATTTTTACCTACCCTTGTCCTTTTAGGGGAAGTCGATTTTTTGAGAACCCTAATTTTTTGAGAACCCTAATTTTTTGAGAACCCTAATTTTTTGAGAACCCTAATTTTTTGAGAACCCTAATTTTTTGAGAACCCTAATTTTTTGAGAACCCTAATTTTTTGGCAACCCCCAATTTAGGGTTGCGCCAAACGGTTGCGCAGCAACCGTTGTACGTACCCCCCTAATTTTTTTCGACCATGGGTCAATTTTTGCCCACGGTATTTTTCGGCAACCCTAATTTTTTGGCAACCCTGATTTTTTGAGAACCCTAATTTTTTGGCAACCCTAATTTTTAGCAACCCTTCGAAGAAGGGTTGCGCCAGATGGAGGCGAAGCCTCCATCGTACGTATTGCCCCCCTATTTTACCCCCCTCTAATTTTTTCGGCCATGGGTCAATTTTGACCCACGGTAATTTTTGACGTGTCTTTAGGGGCTTAGCCCTTTTTTGATGTCTTAACCTTGATCCTGGGCCCTTGCAGGTGCGACCCGGCACCCCGCCCGCCAGCCCATCGCGTTTTCCCGATGCCGCGTGCGCCCGCAGGCGCATTTTCCGCGTTCCCGAGCGCCCGAACGTGGCCTCCACCCAGCTTACACCTATCCTACACCTGCACCTAGCCTCCATATTTTACGATACGAAAACATTTCGTATTCTTTTAAAACTTACACCATATATATATAATATATATATATAATAATATATATATAGATATATATATATTATATATATTATATATATATAATATATATATATATATATATATATATATATATATATACAATACGCTTTTCTGCATTTATGTACAAATGGAATTCGGGTTTTAAAATGTTTAAAAACTAAAAGATTTAATCACAAGGTGGCCTGCCTGGTGACTAAACTTTTAGTCTTTTATTTGCCCTAGCACTAGGGCTTCCACCTCACCGTTGGCAAAAATGGGATTCTAAATAATTAGGTTAAGAGAAAAAACCTCTTACCTATAATAGAAACTTCAAGTTTTTTTTTCAAAAACTTCATGCTTCTGTTAAATACCATGAATATTCACTCTTAGTTAAACTGACATGTAGTTGTAATATTTAACTTTTATAATTTATACAAAAATAATTTAATTCTACCTTTATTCAAATAAAATAAAAAATATTTATTTAATATCTATCCAGAATATGATAAATATTATATTTGTATGGGATAACTATTACAATTTATTTGTTCCGTTACTGCACATATATACTATAATATATATATAATAATATATATATATATAATAGTTAATAATATATATATATATAGATATATATAAATATATATATATATTATATAAATTAATAATAATAATAATAATAATAAAATAATAATAATAATTAATAATAATAATAATAATAATAATCTCGAGACGCACCAGTGCGATTTTTACTCTTCCCAGTCAACCCACCTAACCAACAGCTCATAAGATCATACAAATTTGACTGTTCGCTATTATATATAAATATATTATATAATATATATATATATTATATAGATATATATATATAATATATATATAATATATATAATATATATAATATAATAATAATAATATATATATATTATAATATATATAATATAATATTATATATATGAGAGAGAGAGAGAGAGACGAGAGAGAGAGTGAGAGAAGAAGGAGAGGAGAGAGAGAGAGGAGAGAGAGAGAGAGAGAGAGAGGAGAGAGAGAGAAGAGAGAGAGAGATACCACGTGCCGATCCAAAATAGAATCACGTGGTCATATAGATATATTATATATATATTATATATTAATATATATATATATATATATATATATATATATATATATATATTATATATATATATATATATATATATATTATATATATATATGCTTATGGTTTCATGGTTCCTTATCATAATCTTTATGAGTTCATGGTTTGTTATAATTTCATTACCACACTATGACACTTATAAGCACTTACAATCTCCATGATTTACTAACACACACAGATTTACTTACTCACACACAGATTTACTTACACTCACACAGATTACTTACACATTTACTTACACTCACACAGATTTACTTAAACATTTACTTACTCACACACAGATTTACTTACTCACACACAGATTTACTTACACTCACACAGATTTACTTAAACATTTACTTACACACACACACACACACACACACACACACACACACACACACACACACACAATGATATTTCGGCCTTGACCTTGCCATATACCATGGGTCATTTTTGGCCACGCTTAACTTGATGGCTTTGATGTTCCCAACCACCGTAAGAAGTATCTAGTGATGTTCTATTAGTGTTCTATGAGTATTAGATGAGTGCCAGGTTGGGTGCCAATGAGTGCCAATGAGTGCCAATTGAGTGCCAGTGAGTGCCAATGAGTGCCAAGTGAGTGCCACATAGTGCCAAGTGAGTGCCACATAGTGCCAACTGAGTGCCACTTTTTTCAAGCCTTTTCTAGCCTCCACTGAGCCTAGAATAGCCCTAATATGGGTATCTACCCCTATGTTATAAGGTATGAGGAATCGAATGGTGTACATACAACGCTAGGATACTCCTACTTACGAGTTAGTATTTTTCTAACACTTATACACACATTCACTATGACACTTATACACACTATGACACTTATAAGCACTTACACTCTCCATAGACACTTACACTAACCCATATTACACTTACACTCACACCCCCAACACACAGATCCTTACACTTACACTCACACCACTTTTATTATTTTTTACTTAATGACTTGTAATTTATAAATTTTAAAAATATGTAGAAGGAAAAAAGGCCAAAGTGACTGATATATATCATTTATTTTACTACAATTGTACGAACTTTTATTAAAAACATATACTTTACACACCTTAAAAGCAGTAATCATTAAATCAATAGAGTGTTATAACCTAACACTAAGATTAGTATGCTCTTGTTTTACTGTTTATGCTTTAAACTCATGTTTTACTGCTTTAACTCTCGGCTTTACTGCTTTAACTCATGTTTTATTGGCTTTAACTCACTACTTTACTGCATGTTAAACTTATTTGCAGAAATCGCGACGAAGCAAACATCGCAGAGCTTACTGTTTTAACTCTCGCTTTACTGCTTAACTCATATATTATTAACATTACATACCTTAAAAGCCAAGTAAATCAGTAAAGCAATAGAGGTGTTACCTAACACCTAAGGATTAGTATGCTTTTGTTTAACTGTTTTACCTTTACTGCCTTTTAAAAAAAACCTTTTTTTCTTTTGTGGGGGCTTTTTTTTTACTTGGCTTTTAACTCAACTGCCTTTTTTTTTTTTACTTTGGGGGGGCTCTTAACTTCACCATACATTACATACCTTAAAGCAGTAAATCAGTAAATCCAATAGAAGTGTTACCTAACACCTAGGGGATTAGTAGGCTTTTGTTTTACTGCTTTCTGCTTTAACTTTCTGCTTTACTGCTTAACTTTCTGCTTTACGGTTTTAACTTTCTGCTTTACTGCTTTTACTGCTTTACTGCTTTATATCATATATTTATTAACATTATTGTTTTTTATTTTGTTTTAATACTTTTTATTATTTTATTATTATTTTATTTATTTATTATTATTTTATTATTTTTATTATTATTTTTATTATTTTTATTATTTTATTTTTTATTTTTATTATTATACTTAGTGTTATTTACTTCATGCCTATTGTAATTATTATTTAGAACACACCACACACACACCCACACCCACACACACAACCACACACACACCACCACACACACACACACACACCTCTTACCATATAACGTATAATTTATTAAAACATTTTATGTTTAATTAAACACGTACATTTATATTACTCATTCAAATATAACTAAAATTATTTCAAAGTTTCTTAATACTTCTATAATAAATCAATTCATTACCTTTTGAACAAAGAATTTATATTATTTTACTGTATTACTTTTTGTTATAAATTTAATAAACTACAAGTTAAAATAATTTACTAAAATTTATGAAATTTTATAAAAACATATATTTTACGTTACCTTAAATTCTTTCACGTTTAATCAGTAAGGTCAGCCCTTAGCACCCCTCTACACCAAGCTATGCCACGTTTTGTTCTAATTGACTTACTGCTTTACATCATCTTAGCATTGTAATAAGTATAAAAATAACAAAATAAGTTCTTCTTCTGCTAACATAACATGTACTTTATTAAAATCTTCAATCTTATTAAAAATAACATATTTTCACTTACATTTATATGTATTCACTCGAGTTAACTAAAAAAAAATTTTTCAAAAAGTATTCTTATATACATCTATTTATTATTATTAGTATTATCTAGTCATTGGACAATCCATCACGAGAAAAAACAACAACCCGCACACTCCTTACAGATTCGAAACTGACCTCTCTCTGTAAATGTTGAGGATAATCCTTTTGGATGCCCGGCATTAAGCCTAATTCCAGGTCCAAAAATATTTCAAAACTGACCTTTTTACTGTTAAAATGTGGTGCAATAAACTACGTTAGGCCTAAATTTAGGGCCTAAATTTAGGATAAGCCTTTTTGTAACCCAGGCTGATTTAACCTGAATACAAAGAGTCAAAAGGTAATTCCCGTATAGACAAGAATCATATATATATATTTTAAAATATATTTCAAACTGAAACATGCTGGATCGGTAAGAGTCCTTTAAAGCAGGTAGAAAAGAAATGTTTTTCCTTAACTTGTGATTGTGTGCGGGTAATCCCTTATCTCTATATGGAACTCGTATGTGATTGGTCGAGCATTATTTTATCGTCTTTTGAAAATTAACTTGTTCTTTTAAAACTTGTATATTGAGCAGGGTGTGTGTTTGATTATCTTTTAGACCCAAAACTCATTTTTAAAATCATGTAATTTTAGCTGTAGCGTTTGCACAAGTTATCTGATTTGTATTAAAAGTGTTTTATTTTTACTAGGTGTATATCCTATTTATAATAAATACTTACATTGAGGAATATTTATTAAATTTAACTAGAATAGATAATAATTAATCCACTAGTTTAAGCTAACCACCAAGGCTCAGCATGAGCCCACCCGCAAAGGCAGCCAACCGCGCACCCGCTGGTGCGTCCCGCCTTCCCCGCCGCCGGTACCCGCCCGCCCGCGTGCGCCCGCAGGCGCATTATTTCCCGCGCGAATGGAAAATATAATATTATATTATATATATATATATATATATATATATTATTATATATATATATATATATATATATATAATATATATATATATATTATATTAGATATTGTGTGTGCGGGTGAGTGTAAGGTCTATGGAGTGAACGTAAGTGTCTATGTGTATGTGCGTATGTGTGAATAAGAGATATAGTGTATGTGTGTATAAGTGTAAGTGTAAGTGTCTATGGGTGAACGTAAGTGTCTATGTGTATGTGCGAATGTGTGTATAAGTGTTATAGTGTATGTGTGTATAAGGTAAGTGTAAGTGTCTATGTATAGTGTAACTGCTTATAAGCTGATTCATTTCCAATATAGGCCGGTGTCAAAATGACGCCATCGAGATGAAGTCATCAAGTATGAACCACTAAGCTGAGGTACAAAGCTAAGTATATTAAAGTTGAGGCATCAAAGTTGAGCATCAAAGTTGAGGCATCAAGTTGAGGCAACAAAAGCTGAGGCATCAAAGTTTGAGGATCAAATATCGACGTGGTGGGTGCGTATGGTGTAGTGTGTTGTAATGTGTGGGTGTGTGTAAGTGTGTGTGTGTGTGTATGTAAGTGTGTGTGTGTGTGTTGTGATTGCGTGTGCATGTGTGTTCTAAATAATAAAAATAGGCATGAAGTAAATAGCACTAAGTATAATATAAATAAAAAAATGTTTTAATAAATTATCCGTTATATGTGGTAAGTGAGTTGATGTGTGTGTGTGTGTGTGGTGGATGTGTGCGTTTGTGTTTGTGTATGTGTGTTCTAAATAATAATAACATTAGGCATGAAAATAACAAAGATAATAATTAAAATAAAATGTTTTACATAAATATACGTTAATGTGTTAAGTGAGTGTGCGTGTGGTGGTGTGTGTGTGTGTGTGTGTGTGTGTGGTGTGTGTATGTGTGCGATGTGTTATGTGTGCGTGTATGTGTGTGTGTATGCGTGTTCTAAATAAAATCGCGCGGGAATATTGCGCCGGGGCGCATGCGGCGGGCGGGAACGCGGAAAATATTGCGCCTGCGGGCGCACGCGGCGGGCGGGTACGCCGCAACATACACTTGATTGTAAAGGGCGGGACGCGGCGGACGCACAGCGGGTGCGGGGTCTGCTGCCTGCGGGTGAGGCTCATGCTGAGCCTTGGTGGTTAGCTTATAAACTAGTGAATTAATTATTATCTATCCTAGTGAAATTAATAATTATTCCTATGTAAGTATTTATTATAAATATGATTTACACTTAGTAAAAATAAAACACTTTTAATACAAATCAGATAACTTGTGCACCGCTTAACAGCTAAAATGACTATGATTTTGAAATGAGTTTGGGTCTAAAAGATAATAAAACACACACACCTGCTCAAATACAAGTTTAAGAACAAAGTTAATTTCAAAAGAAAAGATAAAAATAATCTCGACCAAATCACATACTGAGGTCATATAGAGATAGGATTTACCCCCGAACCAATCACAAGTAAGAAAAACATTTCCTTTTTACTGCTTAAAGGATCTTACCGATCCAGGATGTTTCAATTAAAAAATAATAATTTATTAAAAATAACAACTTTTATTTAGATTCTTGTCTATACTGGAATTACCTTTTGACCTTGTATTAGGAATAAATTAGCCGTCTACAAAAAGGCTTATCCTAAATTTAGGCCTAAATTTAGGCCTAAACGTAGTTATTGCACCACAATTTACAAAGAAAAAGGTCAGTTTGAAATATATTTGACTGGAATTAGGCTTAAATCGCCCCGGGATACAAAAAGGATTAATCCTACAACACATTTTACAGAGAGAGGTCAGTTTCGTATCTGTAAGGAGTGCGGGTTGTGTTTTCTCGTGATGGGTTGTCAATGTACATAGATATAATAATAAAGAAAGAAAATCGGAATTATTTAAGAAACTTGGCTATTTGTAGAGTTGAGGTGGAAAGACCAATCTTAATGTAAAGTGAATAATTGTTATTTTTAAAAAAAAAAAACTTAGAAAGATTTTAATAAAGTACATGATGGTAGCAGAGAAGAACTGTATTTTGTTATTGTTATTGACTTATACATGGCGAGATGAGTAAAGCCAGTAAGTCAAAATAGAACCAAAAACTGGCATAGCTTGGTGTAAGAGGTGCTAGGGCTGCCTTACTGATTTACTGATTGATTGTTTTAAGCTACGTATATTATATGTTTTATAATAATTTCATAAATTTTAGTAACAGTTCTTTTAAAACTTGATAGTAATAAAATTATAAAACAAAAAGTATTAACAGTAAATAATAAATTCTTTGTTCAAAGGTAATGATTTATTATTATAGAAGTTTAAGAAACTTTGAAATAATTTTAGTTATATTTGAATGAGTAATATATATACGTGTTTAATTAAACATAAATGTTTTAATAAATTATACGTTATATGTGTAAATGAGTGGTGTTGTGTGTGTGTGTGTGTGTGTGTGGTGCATGTGTGTGTGTGTGACTGGTGTGGGTGTGTGCTGTGTGTGTGTTCTAAATAATAATTACAATAGGCATGAAGTAAATAACACTTGGAATTAATAATAAAAACTAAATAAATTAATAAAAAATAAAAAAAATAATAATAAAAAGAAAAAAATATAATAAAATAAATAAAAATTAATGAATAAAATAACTTGAAAGTATTTAAAACAAAATAAAAACATAATGTAATAAATATATGAGTTTAAAACAGTAAACAGAAATTTAAAGCAGTAAAGCAGAAAGTTAAACAGTAAAGCAGAAAGTTAAAGCAGTAAGCAGAAAGTGAAAGCAGTAAAGCAGTAAACAAAAGCATACTAATCCCCCTAGGTGTTAGGTAAAACCTCTATTGAATTTACTGATTTACTGCTTTAAGGTATGTAATGTATGTTGAGGTAAGAGCAGTAAAGCAGAGAGTAAAAGCAGTAAAGCAGAAAGTAAAGCAGTAAGCAGTAAAAACAAAACATTACTAATCCTTAGGTGTTAGGAAACACCTCTATTGATTTACTGATTTACTGCTTATGGGTATGTAAACATGCAAATTTTTGATGTTTTAAACAGTTAAAGCAGAGACGTTAAAACAGTAAAGCAAATAGTTAAAGCCAGTAAAGTAGTGAGTTAAAGCAGTAAAACATGAGTAAAGCAGTATTAAAGCAGAAAGTTAAAGCAAGTAAAACATGAGTTAAAGCAGTAAAACGTAAAACAAAAGCATACTAATCCCTTAGGTGTAAGGTAACACCTCTATTGATTTACTGAATTACTGCTTTAAGGTGTGTAAAGTATATGTTTTTAATAAAAGTTCGTAGAACAATTGTAGTAAAATAAAAATGATTATATATTCAGTCACTTGGCTTTTCTTACTTACATACAATTTTTAAAATTTATAAATTAAAAGGTATTAAGTAAAATATATCGAGTGTGGGAGTGTAAGTGTAAGTGTATCTGTTGTGTGGGGGTGTGAGGTGTAAGTGTATATGGTTAGTTAAGTGTCTATGAGAGGTAAGGTGCTTATAAAAGTGTCATAGTGTGTATAAGTGTCATAGTGAAGTGGGTATAAGTGCTAGAAAGAATACTAACTCGTAGTAGAAGTATCCTAGCAGTTTGGTAATGTACACCATTCGATTCCTCATACCTTATAACATAGGGGTAGATACCCATTATTAGGGCTATTCTAGGCCTCAGTTGGAGGCTAGGAAAAGGCTTGAAAAAAGTACACTTCAGCTGTCACTATGTGGCACTTCAACTTGGCACTATGTGGCACTCACTGGCACTCATTGTGGCATTCACTTGGCACTCATTGGCACTCATTGGCACTTCACTTGCACTCACCTGGCCATCATCTAATACTTCATAGAACACTAATGAACATGCACTAGATACTTTTTACGGTGATTGGGAACCATCAAAGATCAAAAATTACCGTGGTCAAAATTGACCCATGGGTATATGGCAGGTCCAAGGCCGAAATCATTGGACGTGTGTTGTGTGTGTTGTGTGTGTGTGTGTTTGTTGGTTGTTGTCATGTGTGTGTGTGTGTAAGTAAATGTTTAAGTAAAATCTGTGTGAGTGTAAGTAAATCTGTGTGTGTGTGTGTGTAAGTAAATCTGTGTGTGAGTAAGTAAATGTTTAAGTAAATCTGTGTGAGTGTAAGTAAATCTGTGTGTGAGTAAGTAAATGTGAGTGGAAGTAAATCTGTGTGAGTGTAAAATCTGTGTGAGGTAAGTAAATCTTGTGTGTTAAGTAATCTGTGTGAGTAAGTAAATCTGGTGTGAGTGTAAGTAAATCTGTGTGTGTAAGTAAATGTGTAAGTAATCTGTGTGTAGTGTAAGTAAAATCTGGTGGTGAGTAAGTAAATCTGGGGGTGAGTAGAAGTTTAAATCTGTGCGATGTAAGTAAATCTGTGTGGTAAAGTAAATGGTAAGTAAATTGTGTGAGTGTAAGTAAATCTGTGTGTGAGTAAAGTAAATCTGTGTGTGTGTAAGTAAATCTGTGTGTGTAAGTGCTTATAAGTGTCATGTGTGTATGAAACTTATAACAAACCATGAAACACATAAGATTATATAAAAAACCATGAAACTCATAAGCATTATATAATATATATATATATATATATATATATATATATATATATATATATATTATATTATATATATATAATTTTTATATATCTATATATATATTACTTAGACGTGATTCTATTTTGGATAGTTAGTGGACTCTCTCTCTCTCTCTCTCTCTCTCTCTCTCTCTCTCTCTCTCCTCTCTCTCTCTCTCTCTCTCTCTCTCTCTCTCTCTCTCATCTCTCTCTTTTCTCTCTCTCTCTCTCTCGCTCTCTCATATATATATTATATATATATATATATATATATAATATATATATATATATATAATATATATATATATATATAAATATATATATATTATATATATATATATATATATATATATATATATATATATATATATATAATAGAGAATAAGATCAAATTGTATGATTTATATGAGCATGTTTGTTAGTGGTTGGCGGGAGAGTAAAAAATCCCACATGTGCGTCTCGAGAGTTATTATTATTATTATTATTATTTTATTTTATATTATTATTATTATTATGTATTATTATATATTATATATTATTATATAAATATATATAATATATATATATATATATATATATATATATATATATATATATATATATATATATATATATATATATATATATATATATATATATATATA
Source organism: Trachelipus rathkii (assembly GCA_015478945.1). NCBI lineage: Eukaryota > Metazoa > Arthropoda > Malacostraca > Isopoda > Trachelipodidae > Trachelipus > Trachelipus rathkii. The sequence continues at coordinate 12,458 of JABUQX010072858.1, forward strand.
TATGTGCAGTAACGGAACAAATAAATTGTAATAGTTATCCCATACAAATATAATATTTATCATATTCTGGATAGATATTAAATAAATATTTTTTATTTTATTTGAATAAAGGTAGAATTAAATTATTTTTGTATAAATTATAAAAGTTAAATATTACAACTACATGTCAGTTTAACTAAGAGTGAATATTCATGGTATTTAACAGAAGCATGAAGTTTTTGAAAAAAAAAACTTGAAGTTTCTATTATAGGTAAGAGGTTTTTTCTCTTAACCTAATTATTTAGAATACCATTTTTGCCAACGGTGAGGTGGAAGCCCTAGTGCTAGGGCAAATAAAAGACTAAAAGTTTAGTCACCAGGCAGGCCACCTTGTGATTAAATCTTTTAGTTTTTAAACATTTTAAAACCCGAATTCCATTTGTACATAAATGCAGAAAAGCTATTGATATATATATATATATTAATTATATATATATATATATATATAATATATATATATATATGATATATTATATATATATATAATAATATATATTATAATATATATATATATATTATATATATATAATATATATATATATATAGTGTGGTAAGTGTTTAAAAGAATACGAAATGTTTTCGTATCGTAAAATATGGAGGCTAGGTGCAGTGTAGGATTAGGGTAAGCTGGGTGGAGCCACGTTCGCGCTCGGGAACTCGGGAAAATGCGCCTGCGGCGCACGCGCATCGGAAAAACGCGATGGCTGGCGGCGGGTGGCCGGTCGCACCGCAAGGGCCCAGTCAAGTTAAGACATCAAAAAAGGGCTAAGCCCCTAAAAACAGAACAAAAATTACCGTGGGTCAAAATTGACCCATGGACGAAAAAATTAGAGGGGGTAAAAGAGGGGGGCAATACGTACGATGGAGGCTTCGCCAACCGTTTGGCCCAACCCTTCTTCGAAGGGTTGCCCTAAAAATTAGGGTTGCCAAAAAATTAGGTTCGGCCAAAAATTAAGGTTGCCAAAAATTAGGGTTCCAAAAAATTACCGTGGGCAAAATTGACCCATGGTCGAAAAATTAGGGGGGCAATACGTACAACGGTTGCTGACGAGCAACCGTTTGGCGCAACCCCTCTTCGAAGGGTTGCCAAAAAATTACGGTTGCCGAAAAAAACATGGGGTTCACAAAAAATTAGGGTTCTCAAAAAATTAGGGTTCTCAAAAAAAATTAGGGTTCTCAAAAAATTAGGGTTCTCAAAATCGACTTCCCCTAAAAGGACAAGGGTAGGAAAATTGGGCTAAAAAAAAAGGTCAAGGCCCAAAAAATTAAAGCCCAAAAGGCCAAGCGGCCAAAAAAAGTTAAGGTAAAAAATTGGGCTTGCCCAAAAGGTCAAGGTCAAAAGAAGTCGCGGCTCAGAAAAGGTCAGAAAGCGTCCGCGTCATTTTTCGAACGGAAATTTTTGTTTCCCCCTCCCCACTTTTGTTTTACTATTTATAGATGTTGGGATTAAAAAAAAACCGTTTCGTTTTTTTTTTTTAAAAAAAACACGTTTTTTTTTAAAAAAAAGACCAAAGGCCAAAAATTTTTTTTTTTTTTTGTTTTTTTTTGTAAAATTTTATATTTTTCATATATATCAAATCTTTTTGGGTATTTAGCATTAAATACAGATAAATCAATTATGTTAAAAGATGGTATGCAATATATAAAGTTAGAGTTTAAGTACTTACATAAAATTATGTTAGTGCTCTAGGGACAGTTGTCTCCAAAGTGGGTACGCGTACCCAGGGGGTACGCAAAAATGAACTGGGGGTACGCCAAAGAAAATAAATATAAAATTAATAAATAAAATAATAAATAAACTATAATCCATACACCACACAGACATATATATATATATATATATATATATATATATATATATATATATATATATATATATCAATATATATATATATATTATAATAACATATATATAGATATATATATATAATATATATATATATATATATATATATATATATATATATATAATACTCGTCAAAATTAACGCACCACAAGGGTACGTGGCGAAGGAAGGGTAGAAAAGGTTGAAGAACGCAAAGACACTTTATTGGACAATGACAATAACATGGTGGATTCCTCCCCAGAACCGTAGGTTGATAGAGTGTGAGGACAAGTGCAGCGAAGTCTGCAGAGTAGGGTTCGAGGTTCGACGCTGCAAACAACACAATGTGGTACGCCATACGCGACGGCCGGCGGGGGTGTTGGTCTGTCTCCAATTTCTGTGTATGAACCCCTCTGGCCCGGAGACTGCCTGGAACACCGTCCTGGCAACTCTCGATGAGTGGGCGAATGTCCTGGACAATGATTTGATCCCATACGTCGTGCAGTGGCTGTCGCAGGTCAGAGAGGGTCCGTGGAGAGAGTTGCAGCTGTCGGATCCGACCTTTCAGGATATCCCACAATTGTTTGATTGGGTTGAGGTCCGGCCTATATGCTGGCCACTCCAACGCCGTATTTGAAATCCTAAAGATAGTTCGTTCAACATTGGCCTTGTGTGGTCA
>JABUQX010072858.1:17500-20000 GCA_015478945.1 Trachelipus rathkii
ATCTGAGTTGTGATATGCACCGCCAACCTTCCTGCCATTCACAAGCTTTCCTACTGGAGAGACTCGGCATGCATCCGTCTCGCTTCTTCATCAACAGGAACCCTAAATATTTAAACTCGTCACTTGGGTGGGTCCAGCGTGTCGTGACTCGAGTCAACTATGTAGATGCTCAGCGAGTCTGAGGAGGGTCGCGACTCGTACAGATCGCGAGTTAACTCGAGACTTGCGTTGGGTCGAGCGGTGTACTTTCGAAACCCTCCTTTTATCACATGCGTGCCTGCCAAACTCTACCAATCCTCCTCAAACTCTTTCCCGATTCGCCACACAAAACCCAAATCATCCGCATATAAAGTAGGGCACCCTCCACTCATCTCCATCATTCTAACACCATTCCTGTCACGCCCACCTTCAATTCTTTCAAACCCCATCCATATACAAATGGATAAACTAAGAGACAACAACAACCCTGCCTTCACTCCGCTATTACATACTAAAAAAATACTTTTGACACCATTATTCTTACACACGCCTCACTATCGTCATACATACTTTTGATTTCCATCAGAAGCCTATCACCAACAGTAATATATCACGACCACCTGCCATGATATCCGTTTCGCGTAGTAATCCTCTTAGTGTATATCCTACTGTGCAAGATCCTAGTAATGACGTAGATAGTACAATTTATTCTTGCGTCGTCGTGCATTGTGTTGTGCTGATCGAGTTGTCTTCAATGTAGAAGAGTGAGTGTCGCAGCTGACGATTCCTCGAGCTAGCTCCTAAAAGCACCTTTGTTCTACAATCATCCTTCAGTCCTCGGCGCACTTCGACCAAACAACCAGCATATATCTTCCCACAACACTCAATAAACCTAAATACCCTACAATTTCTACAGTTCCCTTTATCTCCTTAACCCTTAATATAAGGGTACTATTACTGCGCTCCTCCATCCCTCTATGATCTGGTGTGATACGTGCCGAGTTAAAGCGTTCGTGGGAGTTGAGCAGCCAACTGTCGAAGAGGCAATCAGATGCGACCATTGCTGCGCTCCGGGCTCTTGATTGCATGTGTTCGACCGAGTTAATTGTCTCGATACCTGGCAGTTTAGCCAGTTCGTCGACTTTTTCACTCTACCATTTCCTCGCTGCTTTGCTAATAATCTGCATCTGCCCAGAGAAGTAGCCTGATTCCTTTCTAGTTGTACCATCAAACCCCCACACACATTCATGATCACCTCATCATTACTGCCAATAGTTATACAGATTTTTGCAAGAGTTTCTTTCCAGCATCTCCACTGCGACATCCATGTTCATCAGCTACAAAAGCACCTCATCCCTTATTCGATGTTTCTTAATCAGTATTCCCCTTTATTCGTAATGTTCTAACGCTTTGCGCGCTTTTCCTGTCAAAGAAAGCTTGCCTATTTCCTTGTAGTGGTCCTCCATGTCATCCTCCTTCCAAATGTTCATTGACCTTCTTCTTTTCTGGCTTACATATTATCTTGGTTGTAGCTGTCCTTTTTTCGCTCGCTGGTAGGTATAGAGGATCAAGAGACGCGATCGTTTCTTTTTGAATAGCTTGCATCATTTGCGGGGTTTTAGTACATTCAACCACATTCAACTCACTTTTAAGCGCTTGCATCACCTCTTCATTCCACCACTCACGTGTTGGTTATCATCTTACTTGTCTACTTTAGCGACACCCACATACTTCTTTTTTGCACTTGCCTAAACAAGGTGCTTTCTTCATTTGCTTCCTAGATTTATTCAGGTTTCAACTTGTTCACATTGAACTGATTTACTTGCGAGCGTTCTTACATACTTATCCTTATTACCTGTTCACTAAACTTCTCTTAATTTTACCACTTCCTTCCGTATCAGCCTTCCCTCCATCCCAAGTCCCCACACTTAATTTTACATTAAAACAAACATAATATCTAGATAATGCCCATTCCTAAACCCCTCACTGATTAACATCCAACACATACTTCAACACCCTTCTTCACCAACACCAAAATCAATCATACTTTTTACTTCGATACATCTCTACCTACACCAACTCTTAGTATAGCTTATGATACTCTGTTTTAAAGAAAGTATTACACACATACCTCTCCCCTAGCAGAAAATCAATCACTTTCCTACCATTCTCATTTTCCCTGACACACCAAAACCACCTGTTATACCTTCCCTTTTATATAATAATATATATATTATATATATAATAAATATATATATATATATATAAATTATATAATTATATATTATATATATATATATATATATATATATATATTATATATATATATATATACGGTATATATTAAAATTAAGCCTGCCTACTAGGCCGAGGAATTAGTATTGTACTACTGTATAATTTAAAACATGTTTAATATACATAAAAAGATGGTAATTTTAAAAAAAAAAACAAAAAAAAAACATTTTGTTTTAAAAAAAAAACGTTTTTTCTTTTAAAAAAAAAACGAATTAAAAAAAACCGT
>JABUQX010072858.1:25000-42500 GCA_015478945.1 Trachelipus rathkii
GTATATTAATTAAAACATCCGCAATGCCGATTCCGCATCCGCGGATGTTTAAAATTCAAAACATCCGCATCCGCATCCGCAGATGCGAAAAAAATGACATCTGCAGCATCACTAATATATATATATATATATATTATATATATGTATATATATAGGTATATATAGTAATGGGATATTATATAGTATATTAAGTAGGGTATAGTATAGTAGTATATAATAGTATATAGTATAATAGTATGTGATAGGTATAGTAGTAGTATAGGTATATGTATATATATAGTATATAGTATATAGTAGGTAGTATTGTATATATGAGTAGTAGGTATATGAGTAATAGTATGATATAGGGTAGATATGATAGGATGTATAATATATATTATAGTATATATATAGTATATCATTGAAGATATTGTTAAACAGGCAAAATTTATTATCAAAATGTGGTGTATACTTGAAGAATGTGTATCCTGAGAATTGCAGCAGTGAGGATTATGGACGCTGTCGCAAAGTACAAAAAAATGGCCACCGTATAGAAGAGCGAATGAATAATTAATAATGAATAATAATAATAATGGAGTTAATAATATATATAATGAGATAATAGATGAGATGAATAATGAATAATAATAATAATAGATAATAATAAAATAAGAATTAATGAATAATAATAAGAATAGAGTTAGAAGCAAGAAGTGTTTTTAAACTGCAAGCAGCATATAGAGTGTTAACAGGATTGCAAAATAAAAAGTGAGTGTTGGATATTGGTCGAACAGAACCAGTGTTGGGACCGATTCATTGGGATTGACCCTAGGTCGGTAGATGAATTTTGTGGGAAACGTTGTTGCAGATTATGAATAATTTTCTCATTTTCAAACTTAGAGCGTTGGGGGCAAGCATTTTTATTTTATCTATCTTATCGTATCGGTTATCGTCTAATCTATCTATCTGATCGAGTCTAGTCGTATCGTATCTAGATGATGCACATAAATCTAGTAGATCGTAGATATCGTATATTATCGATCTACTAGTCTATCTAGGTCGTATCTATCTCGTAGAGTATCTATCGTATCGGATCGTAGTCTATATATCTATAGATCTAGATATTAGATAGTCTATATATCTAGTATATCTCATCTCTGTCTAAAATTTATGACTGCGATTTTAATAAATTGGTCCAGAAAGAAGCTGTGTTCGTTCTTCCTTAATGTTAGTTAACGCTTTCCGTCATTGTGTGGAAGGTCTTTATAGTCACCGTCGTATTTCTGCGAGAAGAGTTAGATTCGAAAACCTTCAAACTGTCCAGCCCGAATAGGATATATGGTAATATATTAGTATATATATAAGTATATATATATATATATGAGTATAATAATAATAATAATAATAATAAATTAATAAATAATAATAATAATTAATATAATATAATAATAATAATAATAATAATAATATATAAATAATAATATAAATAATAATAATTAAAATAATAATAATAATATAATAGATAATAATAATAATAATAATAATAATATAATAATAATAATAATAATAATAATAATAATAATAATAATAATAATAATAATAATAATAATAATAATAATAATAATTATAATAATAATAAAAATAATAATAATAACATTTACAAGTAATAAGGTGCGAAATATAAAAATTATTTTAAAAAAAACTTTAAAATTAATTGAAAAGTTAAAAAAATAATTTCAAAGAAAAATCAAAAAAAGGCTTACATTACATTTCAATGAAATTGTTTCGGGCTCAGAATTAGCGTATTCTTATGTTTTTCGCCTGCCTGAATCAAAAAGATCACCATAAAAATGATAGATTAGCTTTTCTTTGGATATACGTGATATTTAATTTTTTAGTCTACATTTGTAGTATGGGGGAAATTTAGCTTTTGGGAGTTGTCACACCTCTCAACTTACATAACAGAACGTTCCCCAGATGTTTGCAAATTATAAACGTAATAACTGTTAATGTTTCTGAGAGTTTCATATTGCTTATGTTTTATTTTTTTCAGAATTTCTGGTTTTGAAGTGTAAAATTTGTTAAATCAAATTGCCACGAAAATGTGTACATTTAGAGAATAATTTTTGTTACATATGTTGGGAAATAACATTTTCGTCACAGAAATCTGACTCCTCTTTTGAAGAATGCCTATCAACATTATTTTGGTATGAAGATAGAGGATAATCATGGGCTCATCATATCTGTTGCAACTTTTGTTCAGTTATACTACGAGAATGGCTAAAAATAAAAAAAAACGATATATGGCTTTTGCTGTGCCTATGATTTGGCGGGAGCCTGCAAACCATACAAATGACTGCTACTTCTGCTTTACTCTGCCTATAATGGCAGGATTGTCAGGGAAGAAAAGAAGAACAGTTGAATATGCGAATCTTCCATCTGCTATTCGACCTATTTCACATTCGGATTGTCTACCAGTTCCTACTTCACGTACCTTAATTGAGGAGGAGTTAAGAAAAATGAAAAGAGTGGAGAAGAAGAAGAACCCAACAAGCCTTCCACATCCCATGACCCAGATTTTGTGGTAAACGATGATACACCGCACCTTGTGAGTCAAGCGGAATTGCGTGATCTCATTCGGGACCTAGACCTGTCAAAGGAGAATGAAGAATTTCTAGTGTCAAGACCACAACAATGGACTCTTCTCCAACGTGATGTCAGGGTCTCACAGTACAGAGAACGTCAGAGGGATCTGCTTCCCTTTTTTAAGATGAAAAACAATCTTTTTGTTCGCGGCGACGTTAATTGCTTGATGAAATGTTTGAATTTGACCCATGATCCAACTGAATGGAGGCTATTCATAGACTCCTCCAAGCCTAGTTTGAAAGCTGTATTACTACACAACGGCAACCCGCATTCTTTCTATTCCTGTTGGTCATGCAGTTCACATAACAGCCCTTCTCGACTCAATCAAATATGGCGAAAACAGTTGCAAAATTTGTGGCGATCTCAAAGTCATCGCTGTACTCTTTGCATTGCAACAGGGGTACACTAAGTATTGCTGCTTTTTATGTATGTAGGACAGTAGGGATAGGAAAGCATATTATATCCAAGCAGACTGTGTCAAATAACAATTTGAAAAAATAATCTTGCAAGAAATCTTGTCTCTAGCGAGAAAAACGTTGCCGAGTCTCTCGTCAACCCAAAAGATGTTCTTCTTCCACCCCTTCATGTAAAGCTGGGGCTCATGAAAATTTTTGTCAATGGTATAAACCAGGAAGGAGAGGCCTTTAAGTACTTACCAAACAAATTTCTTAGATTAAGTGATACAAAGGTTAAGAAAGGTATTTGACAACTTGTAAAGGATCTTGCGTTTCATCAAGTTTTGGAGGGGAAAGAAAAGGAAGCTTGGGAAGCCTTAAAGAGAGTTACACATGGATTCTTAGGCAACAAAGAGATGATAACTACACTCAATTGGTGACAGTACTTCTAGAAAAATACCATCAACTTGGATACAACATGTCCCCTAAAATCTATTTTCTCCACTCCCACCTAGACTTTTTTCCTTCTTGTTGTGGAACACGGAGAAAGATTCCATCAGGATATTTCAGTAATGGAGCAAAGATATCAAGGCCGTTGGAATGAAGCTATGCTTGCGGATTACTGCTGGTCTGTGTGTAGAGATGCTCTGGATCTCACTTGCAAGAGGTAAGTCAAAAGAAAACGATCTCATGAAGCCACTACATGAAACTCTTCACACCGAACCACCTGAAAGGTTTCATCCATCAATTTAGAACTCTTAGAATGTAACTGTCATTAACAATATTTAAAATGCACTTCAATGTTGTTGGCATATGTAATTAAAATGTGTAATTTTCTCTTAACCCATTAAAATAACATATTTCAACCTATTGTATATGACAGAAACTAGAGGTAATAAAGATTTTTCTTTGTAATATTCGTTTTTCTTACCCCAAAATTAGTAAGATTACACTAATGAAGCTAAGGAAACATTCCAAAAACAATTTTTTTCGTTGCCAAGTGAATTATCAGGGATAAATAGGTACACCTACAAACATTTAAATATTTTAAAAACATTCAAGCACTCATTCATTTCATTAAATTTCACATAATGTCTGACTTATTTTTTTAATGAAAAGAGATTCTGCGATACGAAGATAGTTAGAATTACCAATTTGAAATATGATTTTAAAACAACCCGAAATTTCAGCCGTCATTATTATTATTATATTGATTTATTATTATTATTAAGGGTTATTATTTGTTTTATTCCAACTTAATATTGAGATTCAATTTCTGCAGAGCTTATTATTATAATAACATTTAATAGTTTATATTTATTAGTAATTACATTAGCATCTGAGGTCATATTTATTAGAATAAATTAACTCTATTTTATTTTCATTTTAATTCAGTTTGAATATTCATATTATTTGATAGTTTATATTATAATTTATTAATTTATATTATTATTATTTATTAATATAGTGTTATATATAATATTATTATTTAATTATTATAATTATATATTAAGTTTTGACTTATGGGTCGCCAGTCGTCTCCTCTCTTATATTGGTAAAATGCATAGTAATTTAATTTCTTTTTAGATATTAATCTTTTGAAGAAAAATAAACTTCTTAGATAAGAAAGATATAATTATTTAAACTCTTCAAAAAAAAATCGACAGTATTAATCTAAATGTTCTCATTAAACCAGAGGAAATTAATATTACTTTCAATGTTGATATGAGTCTTAAATTAATATTAAATTAAATAAATTTAAAATCAAAATGATTATTTAGATTAGGAATAATATTACATTAAAAATTTTATGTTAATTAGTCCTGGATCTGTAACGTGTTTTGTAATATGTATAGAAGGCCCATCACCGCAATTTTAAGTTTCTGGACCTCATGATCCGTTAAATTTGTGAAGGTTTCAGCTAAATAATTAAATTTGGTTGGCCCCCCCCCCCTCTCCAGGTTTTTACTTTCCACTATTTTGTGAATCTATGATACGCACCTGGTGATCAGCATATGCACGTATTTGTACTGTATACCAGATTTTCTGGGCACTGCAGAGAGAGAGTATGTAGCGGTGAATGGACGCACTGTCCGACAAATCCGAATTCGACGTTGTCTATATTGAAATTGTCTGAAGAACGATTAGTCTGACTACGTAGGCAGTTTAATTTAAGTACATATCACGTGATGGTTGTCGTCATAGGCATCTCTTGTGATAGAGGTACAGTTTTTGATTTAATGGTATAGTCTGACTTTAATTTTGAAAGTGTCCTTTAAGTTTTGGGTGGTTCAATAATTACGAAGGCACTTTTCTTTATGAGTCTATGCTTGAGTTTGAAGATAATTTATCGAATTTTTTCCTGATTTATTTTTAATTCATTATATTTTTTTTTTTAATGGTTATATATATTATTATTTCAACTTGTATATTATTCTTAATTTGTTTATTAATTTATTTTACTTATATGCGGATATTCTTCATCACTTTTCTCAATAGCTGATATTACATTTTAGGATTTGTATCTGATTCTGTATCCTCTTTTAGTTTTTTTACGATAGATTTTATTTGCATGTATAATAGATATTTATATTACGGGCACTGATTTTCCGAATGATATATTTCATGTGATATTCTTACACTATTAGTTGGTTTTTAGTCATGGCGTAGTATTGATGTCTAGTTTTGGAGTTATTTGAACATAGGTCCATACTCATTTAGTCAAGAATATTTGAGTTCCTTCTTTTATCCAGAATTTAATTATTTTGTTTATGCGGTTTATGCCCAAATTTACTGTGCTTAAACCTTTTACCTAAGTTATAAGAAATAGAAATTACTGGTATTTTACATGTTCTTCCGTAATATTAACTCACATGTCATATATGTTAGTATTGCGGAGTTGTATGGTATAATATATTTTTTTAGAGACAGGGCTTAAAAAAATATATTGGCTTTAAAACCAAAAAATAAGCACGAGTCCCATTTGGAAATAATTTTGATTAAACCGATACACAATTTTAGTAACAACTAAAAAAAAAAATAAACTAAATGCTACTCACTTTTACAAGAGACTATATTGCCATTAAATAAATAAAATCGACAGACAGAAGCGCCAGCCACTGTACTGATTGATTACGAATGAATGAGCAGTTGAAAGAGAAATTCACAAATTTCATATGTACTATTTGTGTTAACTAAAATTTGATCTATGCCCTTCTAAAGATAGGTTACATTGATGCAGGTGATAGTCGTTATTCAACGACATGTTTATCTTATGATACATTCATGGATAGTTATAAGTTGTTCTGTCACACAGTAGCATAATCAATTACAAATTCACTACTTTGTGATGAATTTGTTGAAATTCTTCGATTTCATTATTTATGTATAAAAGATGAAACCATTAAACCGACCAATAATATTTAATACGATGGTTTGTGGCGCTCCCACTACTAGAGACAAATTAATTATTATTCCATATACATTTTATAATATATATAATTATAAATATATATACATATATTATATATATATAGATACTTATATATATATATAAATACTATACATATATTACTATATATATATATGTTACCGTATAGAATATATTATATTATATTTATTATGAAAAGCATATTTATAACATATTACATATCATAGTAATATGATTGCACAACTTAAACAGTTAAAAAAAAAAAGAATTAATAGAAGCTCAGTAAATATGAGAGATTATAGTATTATTATTATACTTAATACGACTGGTGAAACCGACGACCAGTCAAATTAGTTCAAAGTAGACCCTAAGGAAAAACAAGGTCTAAATTTGGGTCGTCGTTTACGCATGAAATGGCATACTTATTTACAAATTTCTTATTTGAGAGCCGATTGCAAGATCAATTAACATCGTTCATCACATAAAACGAAAGAGAAATAGCAATTGCAATGTGGCCATTGCCTTACAATAATAAATGAGCAAAGTATTATTAACGGTGTATTATGCGATTCATTATATAATATATAATTATATCTAATAGGATAAATGTAAATTATAAGAATTTATCTGTATATATAGTGTATTGTTATCATTAAGTAGTATTATAGTAGTATATAAGTATTATATATTAATATATTTATATATGGAGATTATATTAATATATTTTATATATATACATAAATTTATATATTTAGGATCCTATATATATTATATATATTAATTATATATAGATTATATTTACAAATATATATACGCTTTTCAGTAAAATTAGAAAATTTAATACATTTATATATTTATATATATTATATATATATATATATTGAGTGAATATTTCATATAAAATAAAAGTAACTATTATATATATATATATTATATATACTATATAATATATAATAATATCAATTTTATATTTGTCTTATTAAAAGACAATTTTTAAAATTTTTTTATTTAAATTTTTTATTCTATATATTTAGGTAAAGAGTAATCTGTTATCAATAGAGAAATTGAAGTAAAAAATAAAATAACACACTTTGAATATAATATTAAACAATTTAAAATTTTTAGTTAATAACTTATTAACTTATCTATAAGTATTTAAATAATATAGTTTTATATATTAATTAATATTTATGTACATATTATAATACTTTAATATCATATAAATATATTATATTAGTATATAAATTATTAGTATAATATATCTATATGAATAGAGTATATGGTCTATTTAGATTACTCAGAATCGGATAATCAAATATAAGTGTACCGGTAATTTCGAATGATTTCGGAGGGTTAAAAATTAGTAATACTGTGATTTCAAATGTAATTAAGATTAAATATTACAAAATAATAGGATAAAGAAATTGAATCATATTTTTGCTGTGCTCCACACTCTATAGTCTCTATAAAGATAATGATGAAGCTTAGGCCTGGCTTAGGCTATATTTCTAGTTTTAAAATTTGATTGATGTATAGCTAGTTTGTAGAAACACCTTGATAAATAAAAATTGATATTTGATATTTTTAAATATTATATTTTGGATCCGGGGTGGGGCCCTCGGCCTCCCTCTCTATATCATCCCCCGTCCCCGCAGAGCGGGGTGCCCGCTCGCAAGCTCGCGGGTCAGGGGATTTTTTTAATAAATATCTCAAAATATAAATAACATTTACATGTGTTGCAAGTAAAATACGATATTTGGAAAATCGAATAATTGAATAATCATAAAATAACCTATAAATTTAAAAATATTTAAATAGCATTTTTATTAATATTGGTTTTTGACATGGAAACGATTTGTCAATATCAAAATAAGCTTACAAAAATTTTAATACCGTATATAATATTTTATAATATATATAATATTATATATAATATATATATATTATATATATTTATTCAACATAGATAATTATCAAGTCTCAAAAGGTGATTTTATATGAGTAATAGCAACTAAAAAAAAGTAATTCGTATATTATTAGTCTCTAAATTATTATCCGAGCTTGCAGTCTCTTTTAAAAATGACTCCACAATTCCAATAAGCAATTTTATTTCATAAGCGATTCTGGTAATATATTTTTTAATAAGTTGTTATTGTTATATTTTATCATTAAGTTATTTTAAAAAATAGTTAGTAAACAGTTTGAATTTTGATAATTTTTTGTAATTTATTGATTTTTTTAATGAAAATAAATAAACAATAAGAAATTTTCTGAACAATAATTTAAAAGAACTGTGAATTTTATATATTTATAGAACTTATATTGGATTAATCCTACCATATCTAATTAACTCTAATTCATAGTTATAATATTCAAATAATGAAACGTTAATGGGCATAATTTATTTCAAACTTAAAACTTGAAGACAATAATTATATATTTTGCTCTCTCTTGATGTAATATTATTTATGTTAGTCTTTGAGTTCACATTATTACCAGGTACGATGATATGGAACGGATTGGATGAGATAATAAACGGGGAGGTATAAGGTCACTCTTCTAAACTATTATCTCTTACCTCTCACTCTTAGATATATTATTCACTTATATTTATACCAGACTATATGAGGTCTGAATTCTTTTAGTAAAATTGTTAGCATACTTTAATGACTTTCTAGCACGTTCCTATCATTTTGGTTATTATTAGATTTATATATATAACATATATTTTCTTACAAACTTGATGGGATGTCGATGGCTCTTCTTACCACTTGACCTATCATTTGACTGACTTCTATATGTGGTTCATATTGTTTGCTGGATAACGAAAATATAGGTCGCTTCGTGAAGACAAACAACTTTTATACCCCTTTGTATAGTTTTTTAGTTACGTGTACTATTGAAGAAGGTATTGTGCGACTTTGACGATCCGGCTTATGCACTGATTCTTTAGATGATATCAATTTATGGGATCTTTATAAGATTCCACTTAGGTTCTATCGAATTATAGGTAATTCTAGAGAGTTATGTCTGGTGCTTTAAGGTTAATTACAGGTACGAAACTTTATAGGTTATATTTTGTCTTATTATCGTAGTTTTTTTTAGACATTATTTATACATGCTAATTATTAATTTCTTGATGTGGCTCAATGATGCCTTATGCAGGTCATGGAGTCAATGTCAACTACTTGATAATGGTTCTCATGGTAATTGTAACTATGGATCAATCTAAATGTTCATCTGAGGGCTATTTTTAACAAAGAAATCTATCGTAAGAGATAGCGTTTAGGTTACAGAGCATTATAAACTTATGCTTCAACTTTCGGAAATACCTATTTGGAATTGAAGATAATTATTTGCACGCATTAAAGTAAAATTAATTAATTTTACTTTTATGAATATCCATATTTCGTATTTTTGTAAATATTATAATTATATAAAAAAATTTTATAATATATTAATTTATAATAAGGAAGTAAAATAATGATCCATATCTGATAAATTATTATCTTCTTCAAAACTTCTATATTTGTCTTATTGGATTGGTGTTGGACTTGCATGATAAAGATGATGGGAGGAAGTTGGTCCTGTTTGCTGGTAATTGTTGGATTTTTTTGACGTTCTTCGATTGCCTCTAAGATACTGATGAGGATGCATGCGTTTTGCTGATAGATACTTTATAAAGTTCTTAGACTATTTTAATTCAAAACTTCAATACTTGATTATCGTTCTTTATTACCCTCCTTTACACAAGGAAGTTATTGTACTGTATAAGTAATCTCATTTGACCTGACGCTTTCAACTCATTTCAGCGGTTGTTGATCATCACAATTTTAATGTTGGCCTGCATTGTCTAGACAGCTCGTTCGACCACTATCATTTTCGATACATATCTATATCAGACAGAGAGTTCGCATTATTGTCAGTGTACAAGGATTTTATCCTATTCGCTACAATCCACAGCAAATCTATTGAACAAGATTACAATTTAACACGGCACATGAGTTTCAGTCATCATACGAATATATGCAAGAGAGCAGGAGGAGAGTACGCACTATCAATCACAATCATTAATCAGAGTATCACGGGATTCTATCTAGCTGAAGCGTCTCAGAAGATCACGGTAAAATTGACGGAGGCCATTACATACATCAAACACTGCAGACCAGTACATTAACAATAATAAATTAAATATGTATTATCACCTGACGCTTCTATATGTAAAGTGCTTTAGATATATTATATATTAATTTAGACTCATTTACTCGATCGTCACAACAGGAATTGAATCACGCCTGAGATATCTCAAGATTTATTAGTAATAGACAGTAAAACGCGGGAGAGAGGATATCTGTAATTAATATTATCATCCTTCTCTCTATTGTAATTTGTTTTCAAAGGATTATTTTAAGAAATTTTAAACATGTAACATAGATACTATTTACGTTACATCTGGATATATTCAACAACTATTTAATTAAATCAAAGGCTGATATATGAGAATCATTTACCTAATATTTTATTTTATTTATTATATAATTATTATTATTATATTTATTATTATTATATTATTTATATATTATTAATTATATTATTTATTATTATTTATTATATTTATTTATTTATATATTATTATTATTATTATTTATTATATAATTAATATTATTATTATTATTATTTATTAATTATTATTTTATTATTATTTATATATTATTATATTATTATTATTGTTATTATTTATTTAATTTACTATATTAATTATTAATTATTTGAAATGTTATTATTATTATTTTAAATTATTAATTATTTATTAATATTTATATATTATTATTATTATTTATTATTTATTATTATTATATAGGCTATTATTATATTATTATATTTATTATTATTATTATTGATATAGCATTAATTATTATCGAATTATGGTTTATTATTATTTATTTTATATTATTATTATTATTATTATATTATTTATTATTATTATTTTTATTATTATTATATTATTAATTATTATTATTATTATTTTTATTCATTTTTTATTATTAATTATTATTATTATTTATATTATTTATTATTTTATTATATTCATTTATTATTATTTATATATTATTATTATTATTATTAATTATTATAATTATATTATTATTATTTTATTTATTATTATTAATTATTATATATTATTATTTATTTATTTATTTATTTAATTTATTATTATTATAATTATTATTATTATTATCATTATTATTTATTATTATTATTATTTATATTATTATTATTATTATTATTTTAATTTTATTATTAACATCTATTATGTGTATTACTATTATTTATTATTAATTATTATTATTATAATATTATATTATTAGAACTTTTATATTTAGAGTTCATTATTAATTAATTTACGTATCTATTAGTTTGCAACATGCTGTGATACAAGGGTCTACGCCATATTAAGGGCTTTTTTATAGATTTATTATTTTACGCTTTTTCCCTCATCTATTTTTGACAGGGTTGGCTAATACCACAAGATATCGTGTAGAAAGATGATGACATCTTATGGAACACTCAAATGATTTAGGAATACATATGTTCTATGTCAAGTCAAAATCCATAGTTTAAAATATGTACAAAGAATATGGCTTAAAAATCAATTATATTTACTGTTTAACACGAACTATTTATAGTCTAAGGTAAATTTGACCATAAGTAGAGAGCTTCCATCTCTGAGATGGATTGGGACAGTTTAAGTATCACTCGGACTTTCCGAAATATCAAATTATATAAAAAACCTTACTAAGAGCAGAGGAGGGGAACTTTTAACTTTTAACTTTTAACTTTTAACTGTCTCTGAACATATCGAAAATATTCGAAAATTCTTAGCACAAAGTATTTGATTTCTAAACTCTCTATTTTGATATATTTCCATCTCTCTGTAACTATTTCTCCGACTTCTCCTGCCGTTCTATTAAAGTTACAGGCTGCCAATCTGCAGCCTTTAAATCAGGATCGACTGGCGGTTAGGAAAGATGGAGCGGTAGTTCCTTTGTGCTGAACAATAAGAATTAAATTTGCACTTAAATGATAGTTTGATTCACAAGACTAATGATGATCAGCTTAGCTCCAATATTTCTCATCAAAGACGCAGTAATTTAAATACTAACATCATTGTATTGGTGTTCCCATCTTGGGGTCCTAGGTATAGGCTTAGCTCTTCTTCATAACTTTATGTAATGTCTCTGATGAAAGCGTTCACTTATCATGCTCTTTACGCTCACTAAGTGACCCAAGTTCTCTGGAAACTCGTCCTATCTTATGTAAAGTAATTTAGTAATCTTTTAATGATCATACTCTACAAGTCAGTGCTTGGAAAACTACAAGAAGCAAACTCCTTTATAATCTCTCAGTAGTTGTCCGCTTTCCTGTTCCCAAGGAAATTTTCTCCCGCCCCTCACCCCTGATTTATTTATAAACCTACGATTCCGCTACAAATTTTAAAAGAGATCATTGTCATAGTATCTAGCTTCTCTCTGCTCAGCAGTAATAACTAAAGATGTAGCAAAGTAATTGATATTCTAGTTTGTCAAAAATGTGTGGAGATTTCCTGATAAAGTTTATTCTTATATTATGTAGGGACATCATTACAAAATTCCTCCTTTATCTTCTTCTGCTCTGCAGTTATCTTTGATATTAAAAAAAATATAATAGCCATAGCAGTATATTACACTAATTTAATGATCTTATAGTGGCTATTGAGACGATTGCTTTATTTTAACCCAGTTTATGTGGCTGTGGAGGAAGATACAATTTTATTCATCAACAAGAATCGTCATATTTTGATTAATGTCTTTGGTCACCATTAGGCATAACAATTCTTTGTGCGCTCCAAGAGTCAATATCACCCAATTTGTTTTCGTGAGTTTAGTATGTCCCTACCTACATCATCTATTACCATAGTGGAACGTATGAGTATGACTCTATATTTGGATATTCTGTGTGTAACCTATCTTTGAGCACTGCGTTGTCATTAATTTATTATTATATTTTCCAATTACTAATTAATCCTAATTTGAGTAAGATTGGTATTTATTATTATATATTTTATTATTTGCAATCTATCACATATAATTATTATTCATTGAATATTGATTATTATTTATTATTATTGAACATTCTCTTCTTTCATTTGCATTATATTAAAATTTTATATTATTGATGATCAACAAAATATTCTATATTCATCATAATTTGTTATATATTATATTTAATTACTGTAATGTTGCATGGTTTTATTTCATCTATAATTCATTTTTTTCAGAATTCTTCTGATGTGATTTTTTATATTCAACCATCATCTATAAATATAGATCTCCATTCAATCTATTGGAGTTCTAATTATGGAAATGTCTAGGTTGTTTCAACATAATTGAGACAGAAAATCTCTTAAACTACAAGCATATCATTTACTAATAAATACTGAGCATTGACCATTCTATTGATGAAATTACTAATATATAGCTAGTGACTGCATTCTCTGTATAAATAGAAGGGAGAAGGACATTACTATCTCCACAAGTCAGCTATTACACCACCTTTCTCTCTCTCAGCCTGGGAGCCAACAATTCAGCAGAATGCTTTGGCAAATTCAAAAATCTCTTACCAGATCATTTAATTCAAGCTGACAAAACATAGCCAAATTGTATCAATAACTGCAACAGTAATGGTGTATATTCAGGTCAGAACATCATCCTCACATCTGTTAGAATGGAAACTGATATTTTGAAACATCAATCTCCAGTAAACTCTGTAAAATAGGCACAGGTATCCTCACTGTGCTCATTCAAATTGGTCCAAGGCAGAAGTAGCCGATCCATGCAAAAATGGTTTTGTTTTTGTTTCCTTAAAAAAGTTAATAACCATTGGCGCACCAAATCTCAGCTTAGCAATTCCTTCACTTTACAGACCACACACACATATACGACAAGTTTCACAACACAAGTTTTGAGCAAACTTGTAAAGCCCAAATAAATTATGTCTATTGGTCCCCTACAGTCATCTTTAATAGTGGGCAAGATAACATTAACATCTTGTCAAAGGTATTAATAATGTTGCGATCCATTTTAGTATCCTTGCAAATGTTGAATATAGCTCCACAGATATAATATATTTGCAGAAATACCTGTTTTATTACGGTATCTACTTCTTTTCGGATGTTGGTTAGCAATTTGTTAGTTAGGTAACAACTCTGTTTACTTAATTATTAATTATGATCAAATAACAACATACATTATATATATTTATTATATTATATATAATATATATATTATATATTATTTATATATACTTTATATTATTACAAGATTTATTAATATAGTTAATTCTATATATTTTAATATATACTATATAATAATATAAATTTATATATTAGTAAAATTTTTAGTATACTTATTTATTTACTTTATATTTTATTAGTAATATATTTCTATGTCTAAATACTATATTATAGCAATATAGTTTCAGGTCATATACAAAACTTCACCAAATGTTATAAAATAATACTATGGTAAATTTACATTATAATTATCATTAGCTGTACATATGATAGCTCAATTATATTTTGATAATTCTGTTGTTGTAAAATGGACCATATTTCGGTGTATAAAAATATATTTTACATCTGATATATCAATATTCTAAGTTAATATATTACTACATTAGTTTATTCTATAATTATATCTTTCTATTCTTTATAGCTACTATAAATATTTTCTTCGATTATTTCATGTCAGAGTATATACCTCGGTCGTCCATGTTCTCTTCTCACAACTATTTCTTTAATTTTGTCGTGTCAAATTTATTATAAAAGATCTCTCCACTAAATGACACATTTGAAACTTTCCTCGAAGGTATAGCAACGAATTCACCTTTCATCACAGCTCGTCGAGTTTGATTATTTATAAATCTTAAATATTGTTACATCGGTTTACATTAAAGTACCAAACTTAAGGTCTGGCAATCTATTGCGTTGCATCTGCCTGTGCAACGTCATCATCCAATCTCGATTAGGTTCTCCCTAATTGACTAGTGCACGTAGTATTCCATGTAGGATGAGGTTGCATTTTCTAGTGCAACGTGTTTATTTCTATCTAGTTGAT
The DNA here is from genome assembly GCA_015478945.1 of Trachelipus rathkii. Taxonomy (NCBI): domain Eukaryota; kingdom Metazoa; phylum Arthropoda; class Malacostraca; order Isopoda; family Trachelipodidae; genus Trachelipus; species Trachelipus rathkii. The sequence continues at coordinate 40,606 of JABUQX010072858.1, forward strand.
TATAGGTTGCAATTGCTAGTGCAACGTGTATCCGTTACTAGGTTAGGTTTCTATTACTTTATACCTACCCTTTTATAAGTTAGGTTAGGAATATATATAGTGATAGGTTAGGTTTAGACACAGATTATAATATATATATATTATATATAATTATTAATAATTATATTATATATATATAATATATATATATATATATTATATATATTTATTATTATGTATTATTTATATATTTTATATATTATATTTAATATAATTTATTTTATTATATATTTTATATTAATAATTTAATATATTTATATATTTATTTTATTATTTTATTATATTATATATTATATATATAATAATATTATCTGATATGATAAAGAATATCGATAAATATATCGATACAATACATATCGATATCGATATATCAGAATATCTAAAAGGTCTAAAGACGAAAGGTATCAGTTTTATACCTTATATACAGTTTATTTAAAATTGCTATAGACCAGATAGGTTGCTCAGAAGGAGAGTGCGAAACAATCTAGCTAAAAAAGAGGTAAGTTTCTCTAGGAAACCTAAAGTTATTCGAATTAAATCTAAAACTTTACAACGATCGAGTCAATATTATTGAATATATTGTAATCGTATTCGTGGTTACGAGACTTTCGAGCGATCATCTTTCGTGTCTTAGTTTCTTATTCGCTATACCAATTATATTTATTTCGATGAGCTTCAACTTTTATAAGTATTTCTGGAGTTCAGTCATATTTTGCTTAGTTTTATATTAATTAATATCTTTAAAAACTATTCGTAGTATTAAGATCCACTTAACTTTGATCATTCTTAGCATTTCTTTCAGTTCATTATGGTAGTAAGCCGCTTATTTATATCAATATAGTATTTTAATTTTGTGTTTCGATATTAAAGAAATTATTCATTAATCAGAGTTCAGGCAAGCTGTCTTATAAGTTACTTATAAGTAAGAGAGGAAATGTTCTGCGATCGCTCGTCCTGTCTCTAATGAAACAATGAGATGTGATTCTGGAAAGCTAAAAGGGTTAAGCACCGTTGTAGTTAATTTTGAGACATTTTGAAAATAACAAAACTTTTCATTTTCTCAAAAGGCGTTAAGATAATGGTGTCGCGTTGTGTTCTACACACCATCGCTTATCCATTTACAATTATTCAGCCAGAACCTCTAAGAAACGTAAGGATCTATTTCCCATGAACATACATATCTCTTCCTCCTTGCAGATTATTCTAGAATCGCAGATATAATTATATGCAGGTAACTTCTCTTAATATAGTTATTTTTATAATTACTTCTCTCTATTATTTGAGATACAATCGTTCAAAATTCTCTTCAGATTATTAAGTCATCGTTTCTTATCTGATTACGAAATTTTTAGAGATATTTACACAATTCTATGATAATTTCGCTTTTCAATATATTCTAATGATATAATCTACTATCTCATTATATCATCATTATTATTATATTATTTATAACTATATATATATATATATATATATTATTTTTATATATATATATTATAATATTATATTATTATATATTATTTATTATATATATTACTATATAATATATAATAATTTATTAATATATAATATATATATATTATAATATTATAATATATAAATATATTATATATATATAATATTATATAAATACTATATATATTATTATATATAATAATATCTAAAGGACGGATCGAATAGCATATATAATTAATTGTTATTATTTGTTTTCCTTACGCTTATTAAGGGATTATAACTATTAATTTAACTTATTATATATATTTATATTTATTTTCTTATTTTTCATAAATTTTATTATCTATATAATAATTATCTATTAATATACTTATTATTAGTACATAAAATTATGGGGTAAC
>JABUQX010072858.1:45000-50000 GCA_015478945.1 Trachelipus rathkii
AAGAGTGTTACCTCAAATAAACAAATAATTGTTGCGTTTATTGCACAAATATCTTTGAATAGCCAAATAATGTTCCGATTAAAAAATTACCCAGTGTTGCCCCGCCTGACCCGAGTGTTAGCGGGGAGGCCCGTGCGGAGGTGTAGGGTGTCCAAGACATGGCCTCACTTCTCTTGTGAAGCTAAGATTTTCAGAGGTAAAATTGATGGGTTTCCTTTTAGATAATCGTTGGTCAAGAGGTAACACTCTTGGAGTACCATCTCAAAGGGTAAGGGGTTCAAGGACCGGGCACTTAGGACCATTACAAATATACAAAAATAATTGTTGCGTTTATTGCACAAATATCTTTGCATATATAATTTATATATATCATATATATATATAGGTGTATGTATTGTATATAAATAAAGACATAAGGTATATATATATATAGTAGTATATATATATATATTAGGTAGTATAGGTATATATATATGATATAATAGTATGGACTATACTAATAGATAGGTTATATTAATATAGTATAATATAGGTGATAGTAGGTGTTATTGTATTTGGTTTAATAGAGACGCTTGAGAGTTTGAGGCGGATTTTTTAATTTAAAGAAAATTGTTTATAGAGGTCAATCAGATGCTATATAATAATTAGTTAATTTGTTTATATCTTTTATAAATAATAATAAATAATTATTATTATTGATTATTATTATTATTATTATATAATTATTATTATTGATTTATTATTAGTTATTATTAGTTATTATTATTATTTAATTATTAATTTATTATTTATTGATTATTTATTAATTATTATTATCTCTATTATCTAATTTAATTATCTATTATTTATTATCTATTATCTATTATTTTTATTATTGGTTTATATATTTATTATTATTTATTATTAATTATTATTATATTATTATTATATTATAGTTATTATTATTATTTAATCTATTATTATTAATTATTATTATTATATTATTATTATTATTATTAATTATTATTAATTATTATTATTTTATTATTATTAATTATTATCAATTATTATTATTATCATTATTCCGAATAAAATTATAATTTATAATGCTTCTTATATATAATATTATATATATATATATATATATATATTATATCATAGTATATATATATATTATATATATATATATATATATATATTAGGGATGTAACCGATAGTATCGGTATCGGTATCGGATCGGCAGTATCGCCTTTTTTTTTGGGGGTCATCGGTATTGGGTATTGGTACGGTATTGGTTAATATGCCCGATACTTCTTACTTTTTGGGTAAAGAATTATGAGAAACTTTCAGATTCAATAACTACTATGTAACACATAAAAATGTTTATTTTTTATTTTTTTTATTGAATCTTATATATTTTTGAAACCTGAAAACAGAAATGACCTTCATTTTTTTCTATCAATCGATAACTGGTTGCAGAGTTATTGCAAATTTAAGTTTTGGCATTTTTAAGGTTTGTTAATGAGCTTACACTGTAGGTACTAATCCCACTTTTTTTAAATTTTGAAGGTTTAAAATTTTACAGAATAAGTTAACTTAAAAATGACTTTTTAGCCTTGACATAGGATGTATACTAATATCCGCATAAATATAAGGTCAGAATTTGCTTTAATATGCCAAAAAACATGCTTACTTTGCATTTAAAAGTACTTTGTTCATGTGTTTGTCTCTTGGTGAAATAGATTTGAACTTCTCTTATAAAATCCACATATAATCACCATCATGCACTATCCAACGTCCTGGTAATCGCCTTTCATTATATGATAATCCTGGAGAATTGTTCACAACACGTTCTTCACTTACATCCCCTAAATTCTCTCGAAAAAAGTCCAAACTGCGAGTGGTAAATAAAAGCAACGTCTTTAATGACATGCCGGCGCCCCATTTTTTATAAAGCTGTTTGTAATTTGATCTTTACAATTTCCTAAAAATCCCTGAACCACATTACGGAATGCAAACCACCATGAAATGATTTTCAATGTACGCTCATCTTTTTCCGTCAGTTTCAAGGATTTAAGCATATTTAAGCATGTTTCAATGAGCTCATCATCTTCTAGAAAAGAAAAGAGAAAAACCTGCTATATATGACTATATATATATATATATATATATATATATATTAATATATATATAATAATTATTATATATTATATATATATATATATATATATATATAGTAATGTTGTATCAAAGAAAGTGAACATATAATGAGAAGGTAAAGAATTACTGCCTTCTCTGGGATTGAACCAACCGCATGTTGCGCGTGAGGACAATAAGCCCGGTGCTATACGAATGAGCTATCCTTCAACCCAAAAAAAGTTGAAATTCAAGAAGCACTTATATATATATATATTACTATATAATATATTATATATATAATATATATATATATATATATATATATAGTATGTATATATATATATATATAATATATATATATATATATATATAAATATATTATATATATATTATATTCATATATATATATATATATATATTATATATAATATAATATATATATATAATATATATGATATAGTATAGTATATATATATTATATATCTATATATATATATTATATATATATATTATATAATATATAATATATATTATATATATAGTATATATATAAGTAGCTGCCTACATTAATATTTGAGGAAAAATACGTTTCTTCTTTTATATGTCATGGACTTGTTATAAAACAATTTTACTTACAGAAGGGGTGGTGAAGGTATAGGGTAGTTTTCATTATGAGGAACTGGGGTTCTGGATGAGGGAATATCTGGGTATGGAAGAGATTGCCTTCCTTTACCTTTCCATATTTTGTAATATTCACCATGCAGAAGTGGCAGTCATCATAGTGATTCGTTGGCTCTCGCCATATTCTGGGAATAGCCAAAGGCATTGCTTTTCTTGTTCCTCTTAGCCATCCTTCTAGGTTTGTTTTACAACTTCCACATATAATGAGGTGCCCAGTGCTTATCTTAATCACCAATAGGCATACCAAAGTAGAGCCTGTACGCTATCCAATACTTGGTTCCCTTCACAATTTTGGTGGAAATGTGCTTAGAATTAGCATAATATCCACACACATAACAAAATGAATCTGCCAACGTTTTACACTGTCTACTTGCAATTTTACAAATTATTATTATAATAAAAATTACGTAGACATTTGGAAAATTATAAAAATATTTAAGTTTTGTACCTTACCTTTCAAATTATATCATTGCAACTAGAATGTTAGTTGTAGAGCAATGATATAATATAGTATATATTATATATATATATATATATATATATAGTAATATACTACGTTATATAAGTAATATTATATATATTATACTATATATATGCTGACAGTACCTTATACGACCATATATTATATCATATACTATATATATCATATACTACTATATATTAGGGTGACTTTAAAAGCTCTTGCGACAAAACCTCGGAGGGCTGATAGAGCAAACGATAAGAAACATTTATTGTTAAATAACCTATGTTGTATGACGCTTCGTTTCAAAGTTACGGACGATTGAAGGTACACTAGTTTATGTTGTGTGACGCGTCGCATGTAGGTTACCGACGATTTAGGTTACTCAATTTTAATGTGTTTGTGCGCGCGTACATGTGTGTACGCTTAACGTCCTTCAGAAACACGTGGCAATACCTTTACCGTGCCCAATTCACGTTGATTTCAGTAGTGTAGGCATTGATTACGAATGGATCACTACACTCTTACCCGAGTTAACCGACATGATAATTGTGTAGGGGGGGGGCAAAAGGAAAAGGGAGAGAGGGCTCCTCTCTTTTACCGGGGAACGTATTTCACACCAGAAATCACCCCCACTCACACAATTTGTTGTCTTCGCCCTTCATCAAGCACTTTGAGATAATGGGACCTCTTCGTTCCGGTGCATGGTGGAAGACCGCGTAAATACGAGGACTCCTCGTTTGAAGAAGAGGTGCTGTGTGAGAGTCGCCAACCCGACCCGTCGAAACTAGCACACGCGCCATTGCTCATGCCATGAGTTCAAATCAGTCGTCTGTGGTTCGGGTCTTGCAAGAGCAAAGCCTTCATGCATACCACCTACAGAAAGTACAAGGACTTGGCCCAAACGACTCGCACCCCGTGTGCGATTTGCCTGGTGGTTTCTTGCAACGGAGCATCGATAATTCTGCCTTCCTGCACATGTCTTGTTTACCGATGAGGCGTGTTTCACACGTGGTGGCTACTTCAACAGCAGAAACAGCCACATATGGGACGAGGACAATCCGCACTCAATGTTCATCAGAGTTCACCAGGCGAAATTTACCGTAAACATCTGGGGTGGAATTCTTGGGGATTATCTGCTGGGACGCTGTCATCATTTCACACGCGTTTGGATGGACTGCGTACCTGCCAACTTACTTCCTGAACATCGCTTCCGCAGCTCATGGACGACATAACCCTTGCAAACACCGCAGAGGCATGTGGTTCCAACATGATAGCGCTCCATCGTACTTCCAGTTACCAAGTACGGGCGCAACTGAACACAGTCTACACTGACAAAGGGATAGGGAGAGGGGGGACCTGTTGCGTGGCCTGCAAGATCGCCCGACCTCATGCCCCTAGATTATTTTCTTTGGGGGCATGTGAAGAGTGTTGTGTACATTAACCCATTCAACACAAGATAGGAACTGATTCCAGCGAGTATTCACTGCGCTTGATCAAATCAGACACAGTGAGGGCATGTTTGGTAGAGTCCGACAGGCAATGGCACGGCGATGTAACGAATGTAATCAGGTACAGGGCAGACACTTTGATCATATCCTGTAATTTTCCCCTATATGATGATTTCATAACAAGCTACCATTGTTTGCTTTACAACCTCGCGTCAAAACACATACGTTGTTTAACAAAATATCTTTATTGTTACCTCTATCAACACTCGGAGTACACAGATGTACGCACG
>JABUQX010072859.1:0-20000 GCA_015478945.1 Trachelipus rathkii
TGTCTTCAAATTTCCTTCGAATAGTGAGATTCGATAAAAACGATATTCATTCATCTTCTACCAATGCAGTTATTTGTTTAATGTTGGTCTCTTATTTTTCTTTCCCTTCGAAGGTCAACCGTTTTTGGGAGCTTGTGATCGCGGTGGGATTTTTTTTCGAGCTTGTCTCCGTGGTTACAGAGAGAAGATTGTAGTTTTTGTTTTTCTCTTTTTTTTCAAATGGTCGCCTGGTTGGCAGTTTGGAGCGGTGGTCGTTACCATAGCGACAGAGAGGGAAACGTGAAGGCTTATTTGGGAATCACTATTTTTTTCTTGTAGGTTTATTTGGAAGCTATTAGCTCTTCTCTCTTTTTTTTCTCATTTTTTTCTTCTTTGGTATTTCGTAGTTTCTTTCATGAATGATAACTCTTATTTTTATTTTAATATTATACGAAATAAAGGCTACTAGAGTAAGTTTTGAAAAGGAAAAAGGAGTTTTCTTAAATTTAACATGCGAAATAATTTTATGATGTATTATAAATTGATTTGAACTCTGATATAGTTTACATTTTTACTTTTGTTACAAATTTCGACTTCTTTGTGCACTTTAATATTTACGCATGCGCGCGCTGATTGTTTGTATATAACACCATTTCGTCAATTTTCCTCCTGACGTTACAGATTCTAGAAGTCCCTACCGACAATATACTATCTTTATCTCTATTGGTAAATAATATGATTAATTAAATTGTTATATTATATTTTTTATTATTTACATCGCAATTACAATTATTTTATTCTTACATCTTACGTATTGTTATTGATATATATTATTATTATTATTGCATTATTATTATTATTATAATTATAATTATTATAAAATTATTATTATTATTATATATTATTAACTTATTTCATGTTAAATACACAATATTATTTTGAATTATTATTATGTATTTAATTTTCATTATTATTAATTGATTATGTATTATTATTATTATTTTGCAGATTTTACTGATGTGATGGTACCCATTTTTAACTCAACCATTTGGGTTATTGGTGTATTTGGGTTGAAGAGGATAATTCCTTTTTTCTCGTTCTTAATCCCCACATCTTCCCTAAGGAATGTATTCAGCTTCCTCATGGTTGTGAGATTCAAATAGCAATCACAATACCAATCTATTATAGTGTGCATTCACTGGCATGATATGGATTCTTTTGGTGACGTTGAACTGGAGTTAATTCTAAGATCTCATATTCTGGGGTCAAGAATACAAGATAAGTGTGAATCAGCGTCTTCTTCAAATCTCCATCAGTTATGTCAGACAGTTAATTTCTGAGCCTTTGAGTCACTGGTGTTCTCCATTGTTAGGTTGCAAAGTATTGGATTCTGCCCTGGAAAGTAAACTGAGCTAGAAGGAATTTCTTTAAGTATACTGAGGCGTCTTCTCATATTCCTATTTTTCCATCTGTCGGTACTATTGTAGACTTAAATCTTTAGCATTCCTCTATGTTGTCTTCTTTCCATTGAGGATGGTAGGTCCCAAGTCTTTTACTTTTTGCAATCTCTTTGCTTGTCAAAGCCTTTCTTATTGCTAACTATGTCTATCATAGTGCTTTGTCCTATGTATCTCAAGTGCAGTCTGTCCCCATTGTTTCCCTTACTGCCTTTCATTTTTCAAGTATGTGTTTTAAGACTTCTGTATTTTCACTTCGCTGTATATTGATTTATATATTTTATACCTTTGTTAGTTAAATTATTGTCTTCCCTGCTTGATGAGCTCCAATCTTCCTCCCTCAGAACTGCAGTGGTGGTGTAAACCCTAGTCCCTCTAGTATCATTCCTGTATATCTGTGTTTTTAGAGTTGTTTGTTACTTATCTAATTCTTGTTTTTGTGAAGCAGCATTACATTGGAACCATATAAATAGCTGGGAGTGGCCACAATTTTGCAAGTACGTTTTCCCTATAAGTCCAGTGTTGTTGCAGGCTCTTCTCAATGAATGGAATGTTTTGGATGACAAGGTGTGGGCCCTTGTTTAGTGTAATGCAGCAGCTTCTGAGTTTTAAAAAATGTGTTTATTTTATCGAATTACGTGTATGATATAAGCCGTAATTTTAATTTGTCCACCACTTTGATACCTTCAATCTCCGTTGGTGTTTGTTCGCATGTTAAAAAAATCAGTATCATTGCTTTCTCTCGTTTGTTTATTTCGTTAGATACCACTAATCCCCATCTTATTCTGTATTGTAATGTCTTATAATTATTGTTCGCATCTGCATGTTTACATTGTTTCTGCTAAGATCAGGCCTATCATTCAAAAGAGATAGGACTGTTTGATTTTTTATGTGATACCATTGTTGAGATTATCCTTTTTCTTGTCTTCAATTTCCTTAAGTTTATTTGTAAGTACAAGTTTAATAATGTAGTAGATCCTGTACACCCTTGCTTTATTCCACTAGTAACTTCTATCTCTACATTTCTATTTCACTTCCCAACTTAATTTAGGTTTTGTCATCTGTATATACTTTTGCAATGGCGCTTATTATTTCATGGTGAACCTTGTAGCTCTTTTATGAAACTCTTATTCAGTGATTACCATTCTTTGACTGAGATCCAAAAAAGCGTTTTTTGAACATCTATAGAAGACTGACAATGATGGTAGGTGTCCTTCTGTAGTATTCTTCCACGCAGTATTGCAATAAGAAAAAGATTTATGCCTCAATTCTTGCACCTTCTGTAAACCCTGATTGATTTTCCTTTATTTCACACATGATAATTTTTAATGTGTTATATTTCAAATTTCTATCTATTTTTACATTATGTCATGAATTGTTTTAGGATATGTGATCAGTTAATTGCGATAGCCTTTAATCTTTTATCAGTTGTGATTCGCTCTTTTTCTTAATGCATTACTTGTGTGTTATTAGATGAATTGATCGCATTGAATTCGTGTGTTTATGTTCCTGTTGTTAGTTCTTTGGTTGTTAACAATTGTGTGATAACTGTATACATTTGTTCCACTTCTGGAATTAATTACTTTTATAGTTCTGGCTTAAGACTGCATCGTGGCCCCCCCCCCCCTTGGGGGTGCTTTTCACCTTTTAGCTTTGTAAGCACCTTTCTGAGACTTTATCATGATGGTTATGGATGTTGTTTGTCATTGGGGTGTTTGGAGTTTTTTTAACTGTTATGCATGTCTCCTATTATGTTCTCTGATTCAATTTGTACCGGAAACTTGGTGTAGCTCCACTTGTGTATCCGTTGTGATCGTTTTGTTCGTTAAGTCTTTTTATATGTCCTCTTCGTGAGTATCATCCCTATTCCTTCAAGTATTCGGTTTTCATGTTTGCAAGTATTAGTGGTTTCCCAAAATCCAGCTTGATGTCTCTTATTCCTTATGTGTGTCCTGCTTTTGGTATTAGTTTACCCATATTTTTCAATAATGATCTTGTTTAGGTTCTCCTAACATTGTTTCTACTCCCTTTAAGTTTTCTATATTATAATTTCTCCCATAATTTGTTGTTTCTTAATCTAAGTAATTTTTATTTCATGCTGTCTAGTTTTTTTTCCTCATATGTTGTTATTTTCTTGTTGTTATAAGACGATGTTGTGCACTTTGTTCTTTGTTCTTTATACTGCTCTTCCCGAGACGAATATTTTGGCACTGCTCTTCTGCCTCATTTCTGTCTTTTCTCTATTTATTTCTCTCTTTTTTTAATCTACGGCCTTTGTGTATTATCTTTCTGTTATGAAGGTCTTTTCTATCTTTTTTTCTGTTTTTTTTCCCTCTTTCTTTTATTTGTTTTTTTAATAATGGATATTAATGGCTGCCTGTTTTAATGATTTTGTTCATTCTTCCAAAGTATCCACTCCTTCATTTTGCATTTTAATTTCTTTGAGTGTTGTACATGATTTTGTCTCATTCAGATCTGGGTTCGTACTTTATATATTTGATATTGCACCATCTCCGAATTTTTATAGTTAGCTTCTTTTTCATTTACGTTGATTAGAGATATCGACATCTGTAGTAATTTGGCTGTATTATAGGATCACTGCACAATAACTTCTCTTGGTTTTTCATCTATTTTTCATTGAATAAAAATGTTTATTCAATATCAGTTCGAATTAAGCCATGAGCAAAATCTCATGACTACTTTCTCTATCGTTCTAGCCCGCTGCCTATGTGTAGAGGCCGCACGACATCTCTCAGTTTTGTTTTAGAGTTTTCACTCAAATCTTACTGTCCACTCCTTGAAACCATTTGCCCCTCTTTCGTTTGATTCAAAGTTTGTTGTCGTCTTCCTCCATCCAGGTAATGCTGCCGCAGTTGAAATCCGAGATGCATGAAATTATGTTTACTCTCAATATGTTTTCAGTCTCTTCGCTAAGTCTTTCTTTATTTTGATATTCTTCTGAAACGTTTCTGGTTGCTTCCTTGTGCAAAATATTAATAATTGATCAATAATTTATGATTCTGTATCTATGACTTTAACCTTGAATTATAAGATATCATTTATGCTTTCCATTCAAAAGTTTTCCTGTACTTCCTATGTATGCTTTATTATCTCTAATAGTATTAACCATTAACTCCCCTTTTATCTCTCCTTCTATTACTGAAAATTTTGCAAGGTCATCGCTAATATAATCGTTCCTCGTGAGAATGTCGTTTCTACTAAAAGTCACTATACCTCATTTTCTGTTGATTTATTAAAAAACCGTTCAAGTTCATGTTAATTTTGTTTTTTGTTTATTTTCCTTGTATAAGTTGAATCAATTTAATAATCCGTCTAGGCCTGTTGGTATCATTGCCGCAATCGTTTGTCCGGTATCATGTGCTTTCCCCTTATTAAAAAATTTCCATTCTTGCCATATATTTGTTCCGCTGTTAATGTATATGTCCTTGTTCTCTCATTTTTGTTTTGTCTTATTAATAATGATTGTAATAATTTTATATATATTTTTCCTCTCTTTTTCTTATTTTAAAGTTTGGTCCGGGTTTATATATATATTTTGAAGTGTGTACAAATATCTTAAATATTTTTTTGCTCTTGTATTAAAGAAGATTTAAAGGTTTGTGCGCAGTTTTCAATTTCTATAGTAGGGTCCGTGGTCTGAGTTAACGGTTGTCCCAGCCTTTTTACCGCTTCTATTTATCTCGACCTTTAGGGCCCACTTGTCTATTTTAATAGATTTCAGAGGCTGATTCAGTTTTGTCCTTGTTGTTCAGCTCGCTCTATGAGTTTGGTGGTCTCGAATGATAACTCTTCCTTAGATTATAAAAATGGTACTAAAGTTATTTTTCCTCTTCTCGCTTCGTCTTCAATTTCTAAAGTTTCTTCCTTTTAACAATGTTCCCTTATTATCTTCGGTCTCTAGTGAGATTTTCCCTTTCTGTCATTTCCTCTATTAATTCATTTATTTGGGTTATTGTTTGCTTGCTGAGAAATTGGATTTGATTGTTCGTTAGCTATGGTGTCTGCATTTTTTCCATTGCTGTGTCAACAGTATGAGGCTACCATAATCAACTTGAACCCAACTCTGTGAAGTCCAATCATCAGAGATCGGGTATTTCTCTTTGGTTTCTGTAAGCGCTTTGGCAGTTTCCACGATTACGCTATTCCCAGTATCGGCGCCATATCGGCCAACGTTTTAATATTGGTTTCTTTATTTAATATGTGCACAGGTTGTGTTGCTGTGGGAACACATTCTATTTGCAAATTGGCCGCATTCTAAAATGTGTAGCTGTCCTGTTCTTCTGCCTATGTTATGGTTTGTCATTTCCCGTCACTGCATCTCTTGCCGATGGGAGCCATAATTAGTGGATATGTGTTTTTTATTTGTTTTAGGTAACGCAGTATAACTCCCTGCCCCTTTCAACACACCCCTGTCCCTGCACATGAAGGAAAGAGCAGTTACATAGGGATATGGTATGACCAAAGGTAATATTCAAAACAAGCCCGCTAAAATTATATAAAAATATGTTGAAACTGACTGCAAACCACTGGTAAAAATAAAATTGTATTTCTTCATTGGATTAATATCCCGTGACATGTTAGTGACTGTGAGTGATATTGTGTTTGTTGGCCAAGTACGGAGGGTGCAGTATACCTCGTGTAACGCGTTTCGTCGGTGGGGAAGACACTCACATGAGTGCACGGCTTTATATTTTTATATAGTTTCAATTATAGTTTCTATATTTGATTCCAGCACTCTTGCCAAAAAGACCGGTAGCCTTTGTCGGAGAGCAGGATTAGTAATCAGTTGATGGGAGGCGGCCTTGTCGAATGGCATCCGGGAAGTACCTGGAACAGTTCCAAAAAGAGCAGGTAGCCATTTTAATCTCTCTATCAGGATATCATTGTCCAGTTAAAACCCTCTGACATGAGACGGGTCTAATACAAGAATGATTGTTTCTTTACAGGAGATGGAATCACCGAGAAAGTTGTTGTCATGCGGAATATCATAGTTTTTTAGAACAAAGTGGAATTTTAACCGGCTTGGAATGAACGATGCTTAGCAAGATTGAATCAAAATGATATATGGTGTCCTTTAGGTTAGGAATAGAATCGAGAAAGGCAATCATGATTGGCCATTAATTACTACACACTTTGTAAAAATTGAAGCATGAGCAGGGGGAAGGGATGGATAGGTTGCGGTCGGAAGACATCATGATGCCACCCACACTGTTCTGTTTTCGTAAGCCGTCAGATAAACACAGTGGTAAAATTCCACCCGTGAACGTGCGGAATGATAATGGAATTATGCTAACAAGGGTAGCTAGGGTGTGCTAGATTTGAGAGAGGGACAGACTAAGCAAAGTGGGTGGGAGCAACGGAAATAGCCAAGGTTTATACCTTTGGTCATAAGAGATGAATAGGCAGTGTCCTTTTGAAAAGGAATGTTAAGGAAATTAAGGATGTTATAAGACTGTTTGCAAATGGCCAGTAATTAGGATCCTGAGGTATTTCCTGAAGAAGAGGTGTCAGAGCAGACGGTATTTGGAGTTTGAAAGCGAAGATAACTTGTGCGCTATTGATGTTACTTCCCGTTTCGAGAGATGAGAGTGGAAATCCACATTGAATTCAATCTTCAAGGTCATCCCGGGGCACACGATCGAAGGTTCCAGTAGAGATAAATGGATCGCCGTCGTTTTGGATATGGGATCTAACAAGTGTAGTCGTAGTGTTGGAGGAGGCTTGACCATATATCTACATGACAGCGCATATGTTCTCAGCTCCGATCGGATTAAGGCGATATAGAGCCATAAAAGGGACTTGCTGTCAGCACCCTAAGATTTCGAGGGGAGATGACGCAACAGGAAACACGCGATGAACATAGTGTCGTTTTCAGCGAGTTTAATATGATGCGTTGTCGTTAGTTAAGTGGTGCATCTAGTAATTGGTTCTTATGAAATTGTTTTATGTAAGTTACAGGAATGGGTCGAACTCATAAAAGGTTAGTTCGCTTGGAAGAAGGTTGGCTATGTTCTTGGCGATTCCCTTTTTCGTTTAAATAAAAGCACTGCTGTGGATTTTGGTGGGTGAAATGAAATGGAAGTCATAGTATTACCCCAGTTGTGAGAATATTCTCACCATATGCTACCCAGCAAAAAGTTTCCTATAGGATCCCATTCCATTCCTCATCTTTATTAAGATAATGAATGTGATGGATCCTATTAGGAATTTTTTGCTGATGGTTAGTTGAAGTTGCCCAGTTTCCGAAGAAAAGCAGCCTGGCACTGGCTATATAAAACGCAAGGTCTATCAAACATTAGAGAAAAAAATTACACTGTCGCTGAGAATAAAGTAATGATGTCATTTTATATTTAATTTTATATATATATATTATATATATTATATATATTATATATATTATATATAATATAATATAATAATATATATATATATATATATGAATATATATTATATATATATTATATATAGTTATAATATTCTATATATTTAATATAATATCGTTGGTGACGGAAGTTCAAGGTTAAGTCAATACCGTGCAGCAATATTATATTGTAAAACGTAATAGTGAGTACTCTCATTTTTCGCAGAATTCGATTAAAAATACTGACTGACCAAACTCGATACTACTGACATGGCTCTAAGCATTCGTTTCAGTTCTAGCGCCATTTTCTTTCTTTACGATAAAACGCTGTTCATGACGCTCTAAATTATTTCCTTAACCATCGTAATTGCTTATTGAAATTCCAAGCTTATTGACTTTTATAACGTGGTGGTAAGTGCCATTGGTGAGAAATGTGAATGTAATTTTGGAATATTATGTATATATTGATCTTTATGAGTAACCTACATAGGAAGGCCCATGTGAGGTGACAGTGAATATATCGTGCCGAAATTTTATTTATATATTTTACCATCTAATATTAGCTAGTTTATTTCAACGAGTAGCTTAACGCTTGGGGATCAAGGCATAAACGGAAAGGCCTATTTCTCTCTCAGGGGCTTCCTATTAAACAAATCTATGACCAAATCTTCCTTTTGTATATTAGCAACTTGTAAATTACTAGGCGAATGGTAAGGCTAAATGTGTTTTGTTAAGTAACTTTTTATTTTCTTTAATTATTTTTATTCATTAATTATAATATTTACTTCTGTTACTTAGCATATTAGTTTATTAATTTTTTATTATTACCCGCAGGATACTGGTTTCAGGCACAGCTTTTTTTGCCTTCACTTTCATGCGGTAAATACTATATACTGCTCCAGACTCACTCTTGGTTTGATGAAACCTGGGTTGTTAAGCTCTTCTCTGCAGATAAGTTCTGAAAAAGCAAACTCCTCAGAACTGGCATGTGGTGGAACTTCCCGGAGTGAGAGAGCCTACCGTTGTTGAAGTAGCCCACACCCCAGGCCTTAATATATTGTTGGGAACCTGCGTCCACAGCTAACCCCCTGTTTCACAATGTTAAATGGACATGAGCTTTAAATTTATTGAATTTATTATTATATTCATTATAACGTACACCTAAAAAGTTTGGGTCGTAGGTGGATTTTTGATTTGCGCTAAGGCACAGGAAATCAAATTTTGAATGTATTTAAATGGGAGACTTGTAACGGAAATTACATTTTAGCAATTCAAATGCATCTATGACGTTTTTTTTAATAAAAACATTAATTGAGTTTTAATAAAAAAAATTAAAAAAACTCAACTCAGTTATAATTTATTAAAAGTTTATTATCTCTCTATGAAGGAGTTAACTTATTTTCATGAAATTTTATATTTAGTACACAAGGAAACAATATTTTAGTTATTTAATCCTACTTTTTAAAAAGAAAATAAGGAAGTTGCTAATTTGAACGCCAAAAAAGTGAAAGTAAAATAATTTCTTAAAATCAAACAACAACGTATGCGATCTGTCGCAGCAACATAAACTTTTGAAAACTTTAAAATGTTGGAATTTTTACCGAAACTTAAACTGGATTGATTCTTTTTACAACCTTGGAAACTCATGGGTTGTGAAAGCATTTATTGAATTTTCAGCTATTAAATATGCTTCAGTTTACAAAAATATAAAGTGATTTTAATGTGTAACTAATGTTGTCATGAATATACCTAATTCAAAAAGTTCGGCAAAAATCAAGAAATCCAATTTGAGCATCTTTCTCAAATCAGAAAACCTTAACTCGTATGGATAGTTTAAGGTTTTCTTGATAAGAATATGTTAGATTTTTATCGATTATTTATTGTGCAAAACGATACATAAAGTTTTGAAAACAACAAAATTTCAAAATCCACCTTAATACCAAAATAATCCACCGAAAGCCCAAATTTTTAGTAAAAAATAATGGAAATATTAGAATTAGATGAAATGTTCAAGCAGTAATTGCCGTTTTTATTTAAAAAAAAACAACACAGACACATTTTCTTTGCCTAGCAATTGCGACTGGCCTAATTTAAAAATTTTGAAATTTTTAGGTTAGGTTAGTTAAAAAATGATTTTTATAGTATACCAGTCTTGTTAAAAGAGCTATTTTTTCATTACATTCATTTGTAGAATTATCTTTAAAACTGTGCATATGGATGTAGAAACGAATCAAAATCTATGGAAATATTTTTTTTATTTTAAATGTTGTAATCATTTCCAAGTGTTGACCCTTAGACAATGTTTAGAACACATAAGGAGGGTCCGCTACTCCCTCGTCCTGGTCCATTATTCCTCTCAATATGATGAAATTGAGTTGATGTGAGCAGTGCTTACGAGTGCGGGTACTTTAGAAGGGATATGTTGTGTGTGCCTTCCGCTCTAATGAATGCATCTTGGATAGTTTTGTGGATGTGTGTGTTTAATTGACATGTGTGTTTGGTGGTATCTCGAACGATTTGGTGATGGCCTGCAATAGTAAGTCTTGATAAATGGAAATTTTGTAACTTTACGGGGGAGGTTATTTTGGGCACAGTAAAAATATATGTGGAATAACAATAGGTTAAATATGATAGGTAAATTTTTCGACTAAATTGTGACATTGCCTTCAAAAATGTCAAAATTTCCAACGGCTGTTATGTGTGTGTGTATGGTCCGCTAGTGTACCTTTTTCGCCGCGAAAAAATTCCCGTTTATAGTAATCAGATAATTACATTTTGAATATAGCAAAAGTTTATCTTCATGAATCACAAATGACTTTAGTATTTCCTACTTGGGTATCTAAATTTTGGAAGAAGATGCAGAATATATAGTATATTATTTTTATTGTGAACCATAAAATATTTTAAGTTTCTGGCTGAGAAATTTTGCCCAGCGGAAAAGGTACATTCTCACGACGCTGCACGACATACTAAAATGGGTCTGAAAATTCTAATACATTGGAATTGAAGTACGTTTAATAGTTAATTATACTTTATTATGTTTGGAAGTCGTGATATTTTTCTGGAGCTAGGAAGTTGTTACTATCACAGTATGAGATATATATTAACATGTAGAGGTCAAGATAAATAGGGAAATTATCGGGGCAGAGTTGCGGATATGCTCTTCTTACAAATTTCAACCGCTTGTTTTCGAAAGAAATCCACGCCTTCATTGACTACGTCGAAATGTAAGAACGTTTTGATTGTTCATAACAAACAATTTGTCTAATCTTTTTTTAGATTGCATCATACTCTGACATTTTCGAACATAACGTAATTGATAATTTTTATAAAAATATATTAGCCCATTTTCCTTTTTCTTTTATTTATTAAAATACCTAAAAAATATGCCTAAATTAAAAAAAAAAAAACTTTTGCTACGTACAAGCCATATACAAAAGTTTTTTTAAGTTTCGGTCGGCAACTTTTTCCAGCGAAAGGTGACTGTGAGCCACGACGCGATGGGTCCGAAAAGTTAATAGCATTGGATTGAAGTACTAATAATTTAATTTATTATTTTATACAATGTTTTAGGGCACGGCTATCTAATATCCTTGAGTGAATGGTTTATGAATGTGTTTTTGCTAGTATATGTTGATTGGAGGTGGGGGAATGTTGTTTGGTAATGTTGCTGTTAAAAGAGGCCTGGGTATTGATGGCGTTTGTAGGCTGTCTTTTATATATAATTATATATATATAATAATATATATATATATAATATATTATAATATATATATATATATATATATATATATATTTAATATATATATAGTATATATATATATATAAGTATATATATATATTATATATATATATTATTATTATATATATATATAATATAGTGATATTATATATTAATATAATATAAACACAAGGTATCTGCCGTGCATCGAATTCTTCGACTGCCTCCATTCCCAGTAAAACAAATTATTTTATGTTGGACCCTTCTCATTGTAAAGGGTAACTGGCAATAAACGCTGACAGAGAGGTTCCAACAATGTCCACCTCCTCATATTTCGGAGCTGTTTCAGCGTACCTCCCGGATGCCATTCGACAAGGTACCTCCCATCACCCAGATTAGCTATCTGCTCTCTCCGTACAAGCGTTTGTCGCATTTATTGCTAGAGCGCGGACGAATGATCAGTAGAAGGAGTGAAACTTAGAAATATAAAGCCGATCAGTCGGGAGTGTCTCCCTCTCCACCGACGAAACCGTTTACTCACGAGGTTGATACTGTGCACTCTGCGTTATTGCCCAACTAATATCGATCACGTCACTATATGTTACGGAACCCCCTCTCTACCATTTGGCAAATTTTGTCGTAAGTCATACCCCGCAAGTCTGTTGCCTAATCTTCATGGGTTGTCCAGCTGTCTCCCATTCGCCGCCGTCATTTCTACTTTATCGATCCAAAACACCTTCCAATAAGATTATTCACAAATAGTCTTATCCGAAATCTTCCCCACTTTATAAGGTAACTCTATAATTCTGTTTCTACAAGAAGTGAATTTTCTTCATAATATTTGATTTGTTACGTAATACAAGGACTTTATAATGCAAGGAGGTATTTTGTTTAGTTTTCGTTTATTTTTAATTGACTGAATATGCATTTCTCTATTTCTTACTTCTTTTGAACTTTTGAAACCATATTATGTTTCCAGGACCCGCCCATGGTGTTTGACTTTTTTTCACCCAGTGTGGGCCGAAGCTTTGTAGTGAGCCGAGTGGGTGGGTCCCGTACACATCGACTCAAAAAAAAAAAATATATATATATATATATAGTTATAATATATATTATATAATATATAATTATATTTATATAGTATATATACATATATATTATATTATATATATATATATACTATGATATATAATATATAGAGAGAGAGAGAGAGAGAGGAAGAGAACATACATTAAGGACAAGGGAAGGATTATCATTCTTGCTTTAATAATCTTTGCCAGATAATATATATATATATATAAATATATATATAATAGTATATATATAAAAATAGTATCACGGTATAAATATATATTATATACGTATATATATATATATATATATACTTAGTATATATTAATATATAATATCATTACATATATATATATATAGTGTTCTTTCTCTATATAATGTACTTTCCATAATTGGGGGTAGGTACGCACATATACCGGAAACTCAAAAGATATGTAGAAACATGACGTATTTCGATAAGGAAAGCCCACCCCTACCATCTCATCTACTTCACAAAAGAATAGTCGCAAAAAAAAAATAACCTAGGGCTTCACAAGACCGCGCGAACTCTCACTATGGTAATGTCCGTAAATGTAACGGTTAGATCCTTGGTCCAGGCTATACCTAACAATCCCCTCACAAAACCCAACATATCATTCTATTATGCAAACTGTTTCGGTTCCTCAATATTGCGCAAACTCACATGCAATTTGCCTTCAAAAGACATTCAGTTTACCTTGCGACTAAATCGCACTTTGTTTTTGGTTTACCAG
This sequence comes from Trachelipus rathkii, assembly GCA_015478945.1. Classification (NCBI taxonomy): domain Eukaryota; kingdom Metazoa; phylum Arthropoda; class Malacostraca; order Isopoda; family Trachelipodidae; genus Trachelipus; species Trachelipus rathkii. The sequence continues at coordinate 13,363 of JABUQX010072859.1, forward strand.
CCGGTCGATTCCCAGCACACGCCACACTATACATAGACCACTTAAACCAAGCCGACTAGTCAATCCAATCCTTCCATATGAACTAAACCATCTTAATACACTCTAGTTTTATTTACTCATTACGTCTTTCTTGCAACCATACAATGTCCTACCGCACTTTTCATTTCTGAAGTTTTATCATTCTTCTCACATCCTTCTTCAGGTGCCCCTAAGATTGCCCATGCTGATGCAGATTTGTACCTAGAAACTATACCCTTATTCATCACCATAGGTTTCAATCTATACATTAACACCAGTAACAAAAATACTCATGCAAAACATAGTCGCACAAGCCTGTTTTAATCCATATCTGTATTCACCCAAGGATTTAATTAAACACTCCATCCTTCCTACCTTCACGGAACTTTCCTAACTACCACTATGCATCGATCATCTCCGTTTTCACCAACATATATGAAACTTGATGCTTGGAATCACTGCTCATCATCCAACAATGTAACTTCACACCGCGGACTCCTCCTCACTCACATATCCATCACCTAATAACTTTATCTACATTTACGCTCCTCAAAACATTTACCAATTCCTCTCAACTTTAAGATCGCCAGCCAAAACCAAATATAATCAGCGCCCAATAAGCAGGGCACTCCACTGTTCCATTCTCCATCAATCTAATACCGTCCTCTACCACCCTACCTCTAGATTCTTTCACGCTCCATCCAACACAAATTAAATAGCCAAGAATAGACAACACATCCTCCTCACTCGACTATTAATATTAAAGCATTATTTTCACCTTTAAATTGTAGGTGGAAAAGGGGTGTTAAATATCAGTAGCAAGAGGTTTGGGGTGTCAGGCGAACCTCAATGTGGGGAAAACCTGTATACATTTGCAACAGGAAATCTTTTGTGTTGAAGGTCTTTAAAATGACAAAAATTTCTTAGTTTTTCTGTTCGAGAGAATAAATAGTCTTTCGATGTTTCTTAATTCATCAGGAGTGGAAATGAGGGATATCTTCGAGACGTTAAGGATGCCAAGAAGAAACTTTAATTTTCGAGTAGTAGCTTGAAAGAAAAGGGACCCATTTGATTTCTCATTAATGATGATGATGGTTCTATGGTCGGCAAGCATTTTACAGATGGTGAATGCATCGGGAATGATGTGTCTGCTGGCAGCCCCGGGGAGGTGGAGGGAGGGACGAGGAGCAGCAGGTGGAGTAACCTTCCAGGGATGTTGAGGGCGTGACAGGCGAAAGGATGTTGAGGGCAGGTGGGGTCCTTCTAGGTGAAATGGAGTGAGGTAATGTGCAATACAAAAGAGTAGGACCTTTAATCAATGTATGGTCGAAGTTACCATATTACTTAATATTTGTCTTGATACAAAAGAAAAGGTATTCTGCAACCTTGTCGCTTCTTAATTATCTTAATTAAAAGTTACTTTCAAGTTACATGAAAATAAATCCCTTATGAGAAACTGTGACCATTACCCTTTTGAGGGTTATTTTCACTCATACGAATACTTTAATTCTTTAGAGTTATGAAACAGAGAATATAAGAACAGTGTTGCAAAACTCTTCACAGGTCCACCAATGCGAAACGGTTGGGTATCTTTTAACTGAATCCTTAAGTTAAACTTAGAGATGCTCGAAAATTCAAATGAGGAGACAACTTTCCCCTCCATTTACTACCATCACAAAAAGTTTAAACAAAATTAAACCGTTTTCGTGAGATGACCAAATAACTAACTTGATTTAAGTATTTTGTATTTTTCTCATAAATGTTTCAAGAATCTTTAATGCAGTCCTTTGAATCTAAGAAAATAGTATATGAAACCAAAAAAAAGTACCTTAAAAATACCTTATGTGAATAAAGGAAGTACAGTACTCTCAATCAAAAACCTAGAATCGAAATAAAATAAAGTTGCTCGGATTTTATTTCTAATCAACAAAAATTTCTATGAACAGACAAAAAAAATACTTTAAGGTTAAGAGTGTCCAGAACATTACTGCCACTGAATATTGCCAATTTGAAACGTACTGATACTCTACTACCTTTATAAGAATGTTTACTTAATAATGAAAAATTATTTTAAAATAGTCAAACAACACAAATGAATCAAAATAAATAAAATAACAATCATTTGAAATGGTTTAATGCAACAGTGGTAGAAGAGGTTTCCTGCTTATATATATATATGATATATTTTTATTTTATTATTTAATTTAAATAATTTATAAAATAAAATAATTATATATATTTTATATATATAAAATATAAGTTAAAATATATATATAATATATATATATATATATATATATATATATATATATATATATATATATATATATATATATATATATATATATATATATATATATATATGAATTTTTGGTAAAATTATGAGAAATATCTTCCTGTTACATACAGTACATTATAAAAATAAAAAAAATAAACACTTAACACCATTCAGTTCTATTTACTGGCCACATATATATATATATATATATATATATATATATATATATATATATATATATATATATATATATATATATATATATATATATATATAATATATAATATAATATAATAATATATATTATATATATATATAAATAATATATATATATAATATATATATATATATATATATATATATATATATATTATATATTATATATATATATATATATATACTAAATCGAAATTAATTTTCCTAAATTTATGAAAATAATATAGTAAATCAAAATTTACTTCCCCTAAAATTATTTAAAAAAAATCATCTTGTTATAAATCGAAATTTAATTTCCCAAAAATTATAAAAATAATATACTAAATCGAAATTTAGTTTCCCTATAATTATATAAAAAAAAAAATCATCTTGTTATATATGTGCTATAAAAATTTAAAAAAATAAACACTTTCTTAACACTATACGGTAAATATTTACTAGCCAGAGTATATATATATATATATATATATATATTATATAATATATATATATATATAACTAAATAAATAAATAAGTATAGAGTAATCACAAATAGATGACTACATAGGGTTGTAACGTGTAACTTATATATATATATATATATAATGAAAGGTAAGTAAAATATAATTTAAATAATATTATATAGTATATATATCTATATTATAAATTATTGATATTTATATATATATAAACATAATAGTAGTATATATATATCTCCATTCTTCTTTCTTCTTCGTCGGCTTACTATTTTCCCAAGAATGGGAGAAGCGTGAACGTAACGAGCATCAAGTGGAAAAGGATAAGCAGTAGAGAGGACACATGAACATTAAGCCTGCGAAAAAAGAAAGCCCCAGCCTTACAGCCCCCTCAGTTACCATTAATTAGTGAGGACTTCATCGCAGTCAGAAATCGGCACCCTAAAGCTTTCATGCGGACAGCGATGGACCCCTTCCATCTATGGTAGATTCGTCAAGGTAAGGGTTCCCCTGTCCCAGTGGGCCACAAACCATACCCCTCACAATCCCCCGCCATTCACTCCTGTTATTACACCTTTCTTCTCGCCTCTACAAACTCAGATTTCTCTCCTTCAAACATTCTTACTGACTCAATCCTCTTTTTTCTATCGGTCTCCCAGCCGGTCGGTCCCAACACACTCGCACACATATACATCCGCTTAACCAACCCGACTATCATTCATCCTTTTCCATATGACCAAACCATCTCAACATACTTCCCCTTTATTCTCTCATTTACCCTGTCTTCACAACCACACCACTCTCTAATACGCTCATTCTTCACTTTATCAATTCTTCTCACACCTAGCACCCCCTAAGATTGTTGCCCATCTAAACACATTGAACTTGTAGATCTATACTTCTTATTCCAGACCATTAGTCTCACTACTATACAATAAGGATAACAAGGTAACAACATACCCTCATGTAGACAGTAGCACACTCAAGACTTGAGTTCCCGGTTACATTCACCAACGATTAATTGCACCACCCACCTTCCTGCCATTCACATACACTCTGCTTCATCCGTTCCCTCTTCATCTCCGTTATCCTTCTTCTCATCCAACGATATACCTAAATATTTAAAACTCAGACAACACTTGCTCCAGCTGCTTCACCATCTAACATAACTTCACAGCTAGGACTGACCCTCACTCCGAACCATAACCTTACTCTTATCCACGCTACCTTCAAGCCCCTCCTTTTACACACTTGTCCTAATCTCTCTTACCGAGTCCTCTACAAACTCTCTTTCAGATGGCGCCACACATGAGACCAATCATCCGCATATATAATGGTAGGGCACCTCCCACTCGTATCTCCCTTCTCCACCATTTTCTAACACCATTCCTGCCATCCTACCACCTCGAATTCTTTCATAACCCCAGCCACATAGTACAAATTGAATAAACCATAGGAGACATCACGAACCCTGTCTCACTCGCGCTAGTTAATCCTAACCAATAACTACGCCCTTGACACCATTTATTCTTACGACACGCGTTCACTAATCGTCATTACATACTTTTTGACCCTGAATACAACAAAAAGTTATGTAGCGATACCGTGCCCAAGGACGCATACTCCAGTTTCAGAAGGCGGCCAAAGACTACCCACCAACACACAATATATACAACATTTTGGACGAATCTGAGCTGAGAGCTTACCCCTATTAGTTCTATCATACGCCTGTTGCTTTTGGAATCCATAAAACCTAAATACAATTAGCTCTTTTCCCCTCATTATCTCGATCATTTGTTTCAATATGTAAGATTTGATCACGCGACAACGATCCTTCTAGAGCCACTCCTAAGTTTACGGTTCACCTTTGTCTTCACCATTTCAGTCCTTCAGTCAATGCGCTCCATCGACTCAATATTTCGACCAAACCATTAGTCAAGGTATATTTACGTCTTCCCTCAACACTCAATAAACTTATTCAACACGTATAATTTCTGACCGAGGTCCCCCTTAAAACAATCGATGAAAGTATGATGAAAAGGAGATGTAACTATGTAGAAAAAGCGCATGCAAGATGCCTCGGAGAGAGCGTATATCCTCTATAAACGCTTTATTTACACAACTTCAATCCAATCAATTCACCATCTCGCCGTTCTTGATCATTTTCACCAGTAATTTCATCATATACCTGCAGATTTACCATTCTTTTCAACTTTCTTCACTCAAACCATTACCTCCTCATTACTAATAACCTCATCCCCAAAATACCTGATTCTTTTTTGCACAGTCAAACCCACACACATTCACTGAGAGTCACCTCAAGTTCATTACTGTTAAGATATTAGGCAGATTTTGCTGAAGTGTTTCTTTCCACACTCCCTCAAGCAACCCGATTTAACATAGTCGAGGTAGCAAAGCAACATCTGGAAGAAGATTACTATTCATATATTCTAACCAGATTCCCCTTATTCTCGGATTTCGGTTAGAGCCCTCTTCGGCGCTTCCTTCCAGAATGAGCATTCCTGGTTCCCTTTTAAGTCCCCATTCATCCTCCTTCCAACCTTTTCATTCCTACCTCATTGCCTTTCTTCCATAACATGCGTCTGACCCTGTTTAGTAGTTTTCTTTTTTCCTCCTTATATTATAAATTTTTTTCCCGTCAAGGGATCTTTCTTTGAGTCTTTAAATCATTGCTTTTGAGTACATTTCAACCCACGGGCTTCTTTTACCTTTAAACGCTTTTCATCAGCCTCTTCATTCTACCATCACTGTTAACATTCTTACTTCTTTTCCTACTTTAGCACATCCACATACTTCCTTTGCACTGTTATTGAAACTAGGAAAGAAGTGTGTATTTACATTTCACCACCCGAAAATGATGGCATCGCCGATGAAAATTCAGGGGATGAAGAAGAAGTTGTATTGAAAAACTTGCCAGGAAAACAGCTGATTTTGCATGCTTCAATTAGTAAAAGTACTTCCATTATACCGGGATCTGTTCTTAGACCTACAACTTCACCGACAATACCGGAATCTGTTGTTAGGCCAAAACGTCGTCAAAGAAGTTAAAATTGCGGCAGTGGAACACTGAGGATCTTCATAATGAGAACAATTATGGGAAGTGTTTACATAAGCCATTATTTCCTGATGTACGAAGGAATAGAGTAGAGTGGTGTCCATTAACTGATAATAAGCGATTTGGAAACTACTACTGGGTGCTGAAGAACACCTTCTGGGCAGAGATTCTAATTTAATAGTTGCCAGTTGGAACGATAATGGATCAGTGTGCATTATATCTAATCAACATGGAGTGCTCCCTTTGAAAAAAGCAGAGCGCTACTCAGGAGTCGAAAGAAAGAGAATAAATATATCTGTTCCAAATTAGATTCATATGTATAACAAACATATGGGTGGAGTTGAAAGGATGGACGAAAACATTTCCCATTACCAAATTTCAATTTGTGGCAAGAAATGGTACTTTCCTTTATTCTGCTAAATGATAGCCTAAATGTATGTGTTAACAATGCCTGGCTTTTTGCTCGAGAGGGAGGATATGAAGACGATATGCTGACCTTCACTAGGTAAATTGTACAATGCTGGCTCAAGAAGTATGAAAACCCACCTAAGAATCCTGGAAAGCAACGTTTGTTGAGTATATGTACCATAAATAC
>JABUQX010072859.1:25000-30000 GCA_015478945.1 Trachelipus rathkii
ATCTTCCATAAGCTTGACCACCCTCTCTCAGCCCAATCATTTACGACTTTCAATTTATTTACTAATTTTAGACCTTTTACAAATCTTTCATTTTTATGCCACGTCAATGGATCGATCTGTCTTAAAGATGTAATCATTCGAGTCAAATCTTTCGAAAAATCCTCTAATTTCGATAGAAACGAATTGTTCAATTTCGTTGTTAATAATTTCGTGGATTTTTTTCGATTTTAAATTGTATTCTCCTCTCATTTTTCCTTTGAAGATTCTGTCTCGCAATTCAAAGCATTTAACATTTTCATTTTTGATTCACATGACAAATGTGGATCAAAGAAACCTAATGCGACAAATTTAGGCCTCAAATACCATAAATGATTCTTTAGTTTTTGTAACATAATTATTCATCACTCAGATCGTTTCAAAAAATCTCCATTCTTCTTATCATCCCTTTCAAAAGGCCATATGCTACAACAACACATACAATAATCTTCTCAAATTTAGCCATTAATATTCTAGTACTCCCACACAAAAAAATACACATTAGCTCTGCGATACAAATCAATAATCAGGTTCGCAATTCTTTATCTCATCCTCTAATTCCTCTCTATTCCAGCACAACCACACACAACCACATCACACACACAACAACACACACCACACACACCACAACACCACACACACACACACACGACACCTACAAACACACACACACATTTCACCCCACACATCTTTTCCTCAAAATTTCCTTTAATCCTTGTTTCAATCACAACAAGCAAATCAAATTTGCCCTTTCTAAATACCATCATCTCCTCTCCTCTTCTCATCCCCATTTATTCCACTGACATTACATATTCCTAGATATACGTATATATATATTATATATATATATCATATAATATATATTTATATATTATATATATATATAATTTATATATATATATATATATATTATAAATATTATATCAATATATATATATACATTTATTTATTTTTTTTTTTTTATTTACTCGTGTTTATTTCTAATGTGCTTATTTTTACAGTAAAATAGAAGCATAAAAACAAAACAAAATTTACTTCAATTTTATTATTTATTATTATATATTATTATTATTATTATTTATTATTATTATTAATTATTATTATTATTATTATATATTATTTTTTTATTATCATCATTATATTATTATTATTATTATTCATTATTATTATGATTTAAAATTGAATAATTTGTTATTTTAATTATTTATTACATTGACTGAAGATACAGAATTATTTTCCCCTTTAAAATCTTCCATTGTTGTTGTTGACTATTAATTATTACTATTTTTCAAAGTTTCTTCCATTGTGTATTTTTTCATGCTTTTAGTTTCATGTTAAAGACTTGAAGAAACGAGTCACGTGTTCAAAGGAGGAAATATTTTCCTCCTTGAACATTAGAAAAAAGAATTAACTTGTTCTAAGATCTGGGTTTTAAGCATTGCTCGCACATGGTAGAAAAAAAAAATTTGAAAATTGGAAAAACATTTATTTTGAACATTAGAAAAACATTTAACCGACGCAAATCAATAAATGTACATACAACACAACAACAACATTAAAAATAAAATTTTGTCTTATTATGAAACAAAACCTGAGATCACATGACTACTAAACTATAAATTTTATATCAAAGTAATCTATCATTTATTATTGTTATTATATATTGAATTATTACTATTATTATTATTAGTATTATTAATTATTATGATTAAATAATAAAATGATAATTATAATATAATTTAATTATCATTATAATTATAATTATAAATCATAAATTATATATTATAATTATAAATTATACATTACTAATAATAATTATACTAATAAAAAAAATATTTTTTTAATGAAAAATAATGTCTAATTTTTGCTGTTTAATTACTACAATATTAGTATGATTAATTTAAAAATATGAAAAACAATAATAAAATATAAATAATAATATTAATAATAATTAATATAATAATATTAATAATAATAATAATAATAATATATAATAATAATAATAATATTATAATTATAATCATAATTATTATTATTATTATTATTATTAATTATTATTATTATTAATTATTATTCAATTTATTATTGATTATTATTATTATCATTTATATTATAATTATGTTTTTATTTAACTTTATTTTTATTTTATTTTATCTTTTTTATATTTTTTCATTTTATTTTTATTTGTTATTTTAATTTAAATATTATTTTTATAGTTTTATTTTATTTTATTTCTTATTAATGAGTTAGTAATGTGTTAATAAGATTATCCATCTATCTATCTATATTATTTATTCCTATTAATTTATTATTATTATATTATTATCTATTATTATATTATATTCATATTATTATTTTATTATGATTATTATTATAATTCATATTTATTATTGTATTATTATTATTCTTATATTATTATTTATCTATTATTCATTAATTATTTTATTATTATTACTAATTATTTGTATTTATTATTATTTATTTTATCATTTTCTTCATTATTATTATTCATTATCAATTATTCTTATTTTTATTATTATATTTATTTATTACTTATAATTATTTATTATTATTATTATTATCATTATTATTATTATTATCATTATATAACGAATACTTAACAAGAAACTTTATTCAGAATTTTTTTTCTTTAAAAATTATTTGTATTATTAAAACATAAAATACCAGATTTATTTTTTAGTCATTTTAATATATTCTTTGTTTTAAGTATGGTATAGCTTGAAACGTAAAGCAAACGGAGTATAAGCTTTCAGGAATATATATTATTCATATTAATATTCAATATTTCCAAGTTATTTTATTATATTGCTGTTAAATGTTCAATTCTACATATCTTGATTTAATTCTATTATTCATTCCAATATTACAACCGCCAATTTGCATTGTTTTATTTTGCGTTTACTTCAAAAGTGAATAAACCAATCGCATTACGAGAAGTCAATATATTTTTAATGATTTAACTATTAATATACTGTATTATATAATACTATCTATTCTTACCTTATATACATACCCTGATTAATCAACTTACAATATAATTGATATTATATCTATATACCTTATATATTACATTTATATTATTGATTACTTCCGTACCTAGTTTATATATCTCTAACATCTATAATCCTCTTCTATTCTCTATATATTAAATATATACGTAATATTGAATATATATATTATTTTTATTTTATTTTATTAGTTGTATTTATTTTATTTATTTATATATTAATTATACTATATATATATACTATAACCAATTTCAGTAGGATTCAATCGATAGCTGTAAATTATATTTACCTATTTTCTTTATCTAATATATATTACTATAATATAATATATTATAATATATTATATATATCTATTATTATATATTATGTAATCCTATTTTAATTCGTAGTCAGAGGGAAAATTAAAGAAAATTATTTTAATTGAAAATAAGAAATTTTTTTCAATACTGTGGATACCAAAAATTTATGAGACTGTTTTTATTGAAGAATAAAAATAATATATATATATATTATATATAATATATACCATATATATTATAATCCTATAATTATATAGTACTTATATACTATACTATATTCTTATAATGACTCCTATATATATATATTATTATATATATTAATATATATATATAGTTATTAGTTAGTTAGTTAGTTAGTTAGTTAGTTAGTTTGTTTTCACCGAACCTCTATGCCATGAGTTTTGGGGTTTATTACCTAAAGCAGTAGAGTCTTTGATCAGGGAAATTTTCTAACCAAGTGGATTATAATGCAAATATTATGTAGGCTTGATAGTATCCCTTCTTTGGCTCAACACTCGATTTGGAAATTTTAGCCACTCTCGTGGATGTGGTTTTCGCATCCAATTGAAATTGGGAGAGAGTGTGATTTTGTATATTATAATAGATTGTTTTTGTTGTACGTGTTGACTATGTTTTAAATGATGTGTAGGTATTGAAATTAATGTACTTCACAATGCTAAAAATGTAATTAAATATTACAGAAAATCTCCTACTGACGGCAATTTTTTTTGTGTCCGTTCAGGTGGTCAAATCGAGGTTCGAATTCGCCCTTTCGCGAGGGGAAAATTAAGATCTTTAACGAGACAAGACTCGCTTTAATATACAGAGCCACAGGGAACTTCTTATATATCCACCTCCCCCTTATATATAATAATATATATACACACCCACACCCCACACAAATTTCACACCACTATCTATCTATATAAGTATCCTTATATATAACCACTATCACCACACCCACTCACCACATTATATATATAATACTATATATATATATTTATATATCACCTTGGCATCATCCAGATTACTAATTGATCGACGACCTATATATTAATCCTTTCTAGTTCGCTGTCAGGGCAAGACTCCAAAAGAAAAATTATAATTAAACCAATGAACAAATTTTTTCAATATACAGAGATTAAATCTTAGAAACTTAATTAAGTGATAAACGTATTTATACTATACTACTCTATACCCACCACCCACATATATTATATTTCTCTTATATATTATATTAGTATACATGCTATTGTACTTATCAGTATATTTTACCCCACCACCACACACAATATATCAACTATATCACACACACCTACCACCAATTCACCTCTCATATTACATGACATATCTAGTTCGAACTATTAAATGACATTGTAATAATACGGTCTCATAATCTCTTATTCGATTATTTAGTGTATTATAATTATCACTCGTATATTATTATTTTAAGTATAATCTTCCCTAACTTAAATGGCCGATTGCTATCCAGATTTCTGATATACCTTATATATTAAATTAAAGAATGAAACACATCCAAATTTTTCTATAATGAATTTTCTTTTTTGTATTTTTTTACATAACAATTTGCTAACTACTTTTGATATTTTCACCGTTTAGCTTCAACTACTGCCCC
>JABUQX010072859.1:35000-36387 GCA_015478945.1 Trachelipus rathkii
AGCTGCGCGTGGGACTCTAAAAGGAAATAATTATCTAAATTTTATACTTATTAGTCAAACGGAAGTGAAAAGTCTAATTGACGGTACTGTAGTGTGTGATTTGAACTTATATTATATGTCACTAAGGTATGATTACTATATTAGAAATAATTAATTAGTCGGTGATTCTTAAAGGGGCATGGTATTTAGCTTCTGCAACAAACTTACTGAATTTTAGGTGTCGGTTGATGAGGATGAATTTTGGGAGTGACAACCAAATTCAAAACGGAAACCCGGATTTGCGCTTGGACTGGCACACAATTCCGTAATATGGGCCAAGACGCCGGGAAGTGGGCCTCAAAGAAGAGAGATTGCATTTAAGTGATTGAGGAGTTTCATGCCAGACCCAAGGTTTCTCGTGCAACATATATTTGGAATCACGGCACTGGCCACCCACAACGAATAATTAAGTGGACCAGAGGCAAGGGAAGTCAAGTGTATTATTATAAGGGCTAGGTGTCGGTTAATTTTTAGAGACCATGGGGATTATAAATTTGGAACAAAGGTTAAGGATAGCCAATGCATTTATGTAGATTAATGAGAGTTTGGGGCCAAACAATTTCAAGTTCTATCGATGACCTGGTTGGCGGTTTAATGGCTGGTCGGCACTACAATAGTATTCTGCTGAGCCTTTAGGTGAGCATTCTGGCTAAGAGCTGCAATGCGAAATTTCCCGATACAACGGCGAAGGCACAGGAATCAACGTAGAGATGAAACCAAGAAATAGGGACTTTAAGAAGATTATTCAAAGAGTGGTGGAAAAAGGAAATTTATTATTATGTGATGAAGAGTTTCCGGGCACTAAATTTAGGCATGTGAACTCTTGTACGGTAAATACAAATTAAATAAGAGGAGTTAACAAAAAGACCTTAAAACAAACGGTTTCGGGAAACTTACTTGCTCGGCATCAACGCACGTGATCGGAGCAGCCACAACAAGGATGTCAAACAGGATGCTCTCGGTTTATTCAGGATAGGTGGATTGCTTGAATCCGGAAAGGACAAGTTAGGCTACTCATATTAGTGTTATTTAGGATTAAAATTGGTAGGAAAGGTGATATAGATCTAATTTGTTCGCGAAGCTAACAAAAAAAGCAGATGGATTAAGTTGATGGTTCACTTATGGAAATAATATCAAGGAGTGTTAACAGACAGGACTTCCAAATTATAAGAAATAAATTAAGTAGGAACCAGTTAATTAATTATCCTTGGAATAATTCAAAATTAAAGGGGCACGAAACAATTTAATCAATTATCCACGGGCATTCAAAAAGTTCACAGATTTAACCATGGGCAGAACTGGTCTTGAACAGTCAACGGGACTTCAATTTATTCATTATTACTAAACA
>JABUQX010072861.1:0-7500 GCA_015478945.1 Trachelipus rathkii
GAAGTTGTGGCAAATATCAGTATACCAAAATTAAGAGAGTTCACCTGGACATTTATAGTAGCAGAAATTACTATACCTATTATTTGAATGGATTTTCTTCATAATTTTGGTCTCCTAATTGACTGTGGACAAAGAACATTGCAAGATACCTATACTACTCTTCTAGCTCAGTTGAAAATAACCTCTGAGGAAGTACCATCTCTTCATGCTCAACTGCAAGGTGAAAATACAGACATAACTTCACTCCTACAAAATTTCCCGTCTTTAATTTCACCTATAGGCATCAACAATTTAGTAATTAAAGATAATGGACCAAAACACTACATAGAAACTGGTGATTCAACCCCAGTTTTTGCCAGAGCTCGCCGATTACCTGACGACAAGTTAAAAGCGGCAAAAGTTCAATTTGACATTCTTCTAAAAAGTAGAATAATTAGATTAAGTAAATCTGCATGGGCGTCTCCTTTGCACCTCGTGCCTAAGGAAACACCTGAACATGGAGACCTTCTGGGATTTCAGGCCTTAACAGCAATAACAAAACAGGATAGATATCCCCATTCCCACACATTCAGAGCCTATCTCAACGCCTGCATAACTCTACCATATTCTCCAAGATTGACCTTCAGAAGGTATATCACAAAATCACCATTCGACCAGAAGATATAGAGAAAACAGCAGTAATCACTCCGTTTGGTCTCTTCGAATTTTTATCTATGCCTTTTGGTTTAAAAAATGTGGGATCTACATTTCAAAGAGTAATGGACTCCATCTTCAGAGACCTTCCCTTCGTGTTTACCTATCTAGACGATTGTCTCATTTTTTCTACGTCCAAAAATGAACATATGAAAATCATCTGAAACAAGTTTTTAAACTCCTCCAAGAAAATGGTTTTAAAATCTCTTTAGAAAAATGTGAATTTAACCAATCTTCAATCAATTTTCTCGGCTACACCGTGTCTTCAGAAGGCCTATGTCCTCCCAACGAAAAGAAAGAATCCATCTCAAGTTTTCCTCTACCGTGCGATTCAGCATCCCTACGAAGATACCTTGGGATGTTAGGATACTACAGAAGATTTATCCCCAATTTTGCCAAAATCGTCTTCCCAATTATCTGAAAAAGCTAAGTTTCATTCCAAGGATAAATCTCTTGAATGGACTCCAGAAGAAGTAACAGCTTTTCAAGATACTAAGGAAGCTCTTCAAAATGCCCTAACCCTTCCTTTCTCTTTACCTAATGTCTCACATTTACAACTAGTAACTGACAGCAGTCAGACTTCAATCGAGGGCACATTACACCAGATGATGATGGTCAAACCTGTTCCCATTGAACTTCTACAGCAAGAAGTTATCAGATCCCCAAAGAAGATATTCTGCTTTCGACAGAGAACTTTTGGCAGCATATTATGCTGTCCTTCATTTTAAACACATGTTAGAGGGAAGAGTTGTCACCCTTTGTACAGATCACAAACCTCTTGTTTCCGCTTCCTACTCCCAAAATCCTGCAAAAAGTGATCGTCAACAGCGACATCTCTCAGTACTAACAGAATATATTTCTACAGCAAGTTATATCAGAGGAGCAGACAACATGGTGGCCGACACTTTTTCCCGGATTCATTCGGTATCAGTTGACGCTGTCGATTTGCCCGCAATAGCTCGCCTTCAAGAAAAGATGAAGAAATCAAGACCTATCATGATCGTCTTCATAATTATCCCTTGCAGGACAACCTCAAGATATGGTGCGATACCTCTACTTCTTTTCCCAGACCATTTCTTCCGAAGCCAGCTCGCCTTCAAATATTTAATACGTTGCATCAAATGTCCCATCCTGGTATCAAAGGTACTTTACGACTGATCAAGAAAAGATATTTTTGGCCTTGTATGGATCGTGACATTAGGTTTTTTGTACGCGCACTTGTGAGCAGTGCCAGCTGTCTAAAGTCCATCGTCACACCAAACCAACGGTCACTCCATTAGAAATTCCTCTTCAAGATTCGAAACAGTTCATATAGATATAGTGGGTCCTTTTTCACCTTCAGCATTTTGTGATCTTCTTCTCCCAGTTTTCGCTATCTAGCCTTACCTGCATCGACCGAACACAAAAATGGGCTGAAAAGCCTTCCAAGTTACAAACACTACAGCAAACTCTGTTTCCTAATGCTTTATTGCAAGTGGATATCCAGATTTTCGTGTTCCTCTCTATGTGAAATTTCTGAGCAGAAGTGCCTCAATTCGAAAGCGAGTTCTTCAGTGAGTTGTCACATATGATTGGTTTCCATCGTCTTCGAACAACCTCGTACCACCCCACAAACAAATTCCAAGATAGAGAGGTTTCACCGATCTCTCAAGACTGCCTTGATGGCACGTAAAGAAAACTGGCTTCTGTCTTTACCCATCACTCTACTTGGTCTCAGATGCATTTCAAACGATTCCGGTTATTCCGCCTTTGAAGCAGTAACTGGAAAAACTCCCTTTGTCCTATGGACATTCTTCAATCTTCTCCTAACAACAAACAAGAAATGGATTCTTTTTATGAAGAAATTTATCGCCCACATAAAAGAATTGGACTTTAGAGACCTTCCTACTTTTCACTCCTTCAACAATTCTTCATATATTCCGGAGGCACTCAAGACCTGTTCTCATGTCTTCCTAAGGACTGATAGGATCAGAAAACCCTTAGAAGCTCCCCTATAAGTGGTCCTTTCAAAGTACTCAACGAATGCAACATTGTTCAAAGATAGAACTCGGATGTCAAACTACAATAGTCTCAATAGCCGTTTAAAACCTGCTTTTATGGAAACGGTAACGTCAACGATTCCTGATATCCCTGATGATCCTGATGTCTCTGATGTCCCTGATGATCCTACTGTCTCTGGTTTCCCTGATGATCCCGATGTCCCTGATGCCATGAGGGTCCCTGATGAATCCTGATGTCCCTGATGATCTGATTGATCTGACTGATCCTGATGATCTGATGATCCTGATGTCCGCTGAATGACCTATGTCCCTGATGACGCCTGATTGTCTCTGAATGACCCTGATGATCCTGATGTCGCTGACGCCGCGATGTTCCTGATGTCCCCTGACGTGCTGATGTCTAAGGATTCCTCTGTCCCTATTCGTTCAAGCCCCCCTTACTAAGACGAAACCCCCGTAGAGTCCGCTTCAGGAAAGAAGCCACTCATGCCTCTTAGTGATTAATAAAATACTAATAATAAAAAATAAACACTCTCCCTAATAGAGCCGCTCAGGATAGAACGCACCAGTGCCCTTTTAGTGATTTATCAAATAGTATAAAAAAAAAGAAATACACTATTTCCAATAGAGTCCGATTCAGGATGGAATCCACTCAGTCCCTTTCTTTAAGTGTTCCCTCAGCACCGGTTTCTCTTCATGATGTAATGTCACTCCGGTGTTCTGGTGGGGGGGGGGGGGGGGGGGGGGGGGGAAAAAAAGTAAAATATATAGTGAAGTGTTTAAGTTAGTTTCCCCCAACCAATCTATTTTCAGAATGAACCATAAAAGAAAAAGTAACAGAAATATCACAAAGTCTATTAAATTTAAAAATGACTTATTTTCATTATTCAGATGTTAATAATTAAAAAAATTGTATATTAAAAATATTATATTTGTTGATATTATATTATAAATTTAACAATATTTGATAAAAATATAGTATATTATAAAAACTTAGTTTTAAGCAATAATAATGAACTTTTAACAATAAACTCCATCTGGTGTTTAATTATGTTCAGAATGTGAAGGCAAATGCCATCTACCGACAGCTTCTGCAATGTTTCATTTTATTATTTTTACAAAAATCCATTTAGAAAAGTTAGACCTAAAAATCATAATTTTTTTAAAATGTATATAAAATATTTATAATAAAGAATAAAAGTTAAATGGTCCAAATGTAAATATAATATTTGTATTAAAACTTGATTATTATATATTGTATAACTTTTTTATTATAACTTGTACGACTTTTTCGTTAAAAATAAAATAATCTGTTGTTTCGCTTTTGTCTTATCAGCCTAAAGAGGATAATTCGTCGCGCTTTGGCCTATCCAACTAAGAGATAATTGCTAATAAAGAACAATAGAGGCTGAATATCAGATCCGACCTAACGAAAGCCAGGAAGAAGAAGAAACTACAAGAAGTTGGACTCCCTCGTCTCTCTACTAGAAGTTGAACTGCCACGTCTCTCTACAAGAAGTTGGGCTGCCTCGTCTCTCCCCCGGAGTTGGACTACAAGATCTCCGACTGGCCCTACGTCTCTTCCTCTCTCTGAGCCTACCAAGAGGCTTAGAAACCTCCTCAGGGTTACCAAGAACCCTTTGGACGATCTTCAAGAGGTTCTCCTGTAGGTGGATGGTCTCCGTGGATGGTGATATCTTCGCCGGACCTCCGAGATCCTCCAGTTAGTCTGCCACCTAAAAAGTAGTTTAAATACTAAAGAGATAATTTCGCAGGTAGCCGCTGAGGTTACCTGTCATAGAGATAACTACAGAGAGTATTTTATATACTCTCTGTCCCTTCCAGATTGTCCCAGAGTTGGCCAGAAGAACACCCAGCCTCCTGTTTAGCCAACGAGCTCGTGCAAATCAGCATACCCTCTCCGACAACCTTCGACCGCCTTTGCCTTAGCCGGACTTAATCCGAACCAGTCGACGGCTTGTCCTGAAGTGGAACAGACTGACATCGCGACATACATGCTGATCATCCTCCGTCGCTATATAGTTGTCAAACCAGATAATAGGATATCATATCGAGTGGTGACCATATAACTGATAATAATATAACCAGAACCGGCAAATATATATATATATATATATATATATATATATATATACTGTATATATATATATATATATATATATATTATATATAATATATATATATATATATATATATATATATATATATAGTATATATATAGTATCGAGTTATTTATTCTTTATTAATATACAACGTTTCGAACATTATTGTTCATCATCAGGTATCTGAAAACAGAGTTAATAAATTAGAAATGAATTACAGGAATCAAAAATTAAAAGTTATAATGCCAAAACTACTTCTAAAAGTTTTAAAAACATTAGAAATTGGAATGCAAAGAAAAAGAAAAGTCTCAAAATTATAGGTTAAGATCTTATATTTCTTAAATATAGATTAAATAAATATATACACAAATAAACATTAAATGTACAAATAACCACACATACCTAGACAGGGTTCGACACTAAAAGATTTTTGAATTTGATTTCCCTGACTTTCCCTGAACCAAATCTGCAAATTTTCCCTGAACAGCGTGTTTATTTTTTGTGTATAAAATATCTATTAATTATTAATTGCAAGCCTATTTACTAGTTCATACATTTAAAAAATATTGAAAATTTAAATTTTGAAAATTGTTCATCATCATGGATGAATGTTAAAAATATATTTTTTTTAGTAATCAGGCTATACCTTACCCATAACCGTCCAAAGCACTCCTTTTTTATTTTCTCCAAAAGAAATATATATATTTTAAAAGAAATAAATTAAAAGCTTACATTAATAGGCTAGGTGAATAGCGTCCACTGTACCACAAAAGTTCTAAATGGGGAGATTTAGATTAACTTTTTTTCTTCTCAAGCATTTTGAATTTTGATTCATAGCGTCTTCGTCTTGTTAAAGCCTTGCAGTTTTTAAAACATCTTCTCTGCTCTTCAAGTTTATTGATCTGTATGATAATATTCTTTTTCATCCCCTTGTTTATTCTCTTCTTTTTTCTGTTTTGACTCTTTGAGATGTTCTTCATATCTCCTATGGGCAAGCTCTTACATTTGTCAACATTTTTTGAGTGATAGGAACTTTATGAATACTTTCATGAGATCTTATAGCATTGGGCATTGTTCTTTGAGAAATCAGACTATGTTCTTTCAGATTCTCCACTAAAATGCTTAATTTATAGAAAACCCTCCTTCCACTGTCGCATTTCCATGCGAAATATATCAAGTCCTAATTTAATAATTTGCCACAATTCCCACATAACATTGATTCTCAGTGCTATAGAAGAAAAAAAAAACTCATCAAGGCCTTTAGAAGGACAATCACCATCAAAAATATTTTTGAATTTTAATTCAAGGTAGAAGAATGAGCTTCACTGCAAAATGTAGAGTATAGTGCTTTTCTTTCTCAGCAACAAAGAATCTGTGATTCGGTTATTGTCGTACAATGCCTCTAGCAATAAATCAAATCCTTGTTTCCTTGTTCTGGCTGATGAAAAACTATACTAGGATCCAATGATGAGAGCCATTGGACAGGCTTGTACTTCTAAGGACATCTTTCTAATATCTTCTGTAATTTTGGCATTTGCCACAGTCGGCATGTCCAAGTTTGTCATTAAAATTATGAAAAAACTTAGTTGTTGGTATAGCAGGCCATTTTACTGGACTTAAGAAATCTTTCCATAATTTTAAAGTATCGGAGACATTGTAATTGCAAAGGAATGGACCAAGGTTCAGTTTGACGTCCAACCCCTGGTCGTTTTAAAGTTGAGCTTTTTTTTGCTTGAAGTCATTTTATAATAAAAATGAAATACCTTCAACTGCACAAAAATCAAAATCACTTCGTCAAACCCTCAAAAAAAAACCCTCAAAAAGTATAATTCCCCTAAAAAGAAAAAAGATATAAAACAGATTAAAGTCATAAGTCATACAGTCTAAACACATCCATACCAATCTCCTTCAATCGGAAGGATGAACTTGGAACAACTTCTACGAACAGAATAGGAAGAATAGTAGGTAATAGTGAACTAAAAATAGAAAGAAACAGGATAGAAGTAGATTTATGGAATGTCATTCCTCGCCCATCTTTTTCATTCACTTATCAAATACATCTCTCATTCCACAATTATAGTAAGGAAAAAAAATATATCAAAAATATGTAACTTGGTCCATGAATCATTCTTCATATGTTTGGAAATTTTAAAATTTCCCTGACTTTTTTGGAATTTCCCTGACTTTCAGCATATTTTAAAACGTTTCCCTGACTTTCCCTGACCAATTTTTTTTTCTGACTTTCCAGAAAGTGTGAACCCTGCTAGAGGTTTAATTAAGGGGAGACTTTATCCTCAAATCCTATTTCCCTCAAACCGAAAAAAGAAAATGTTTCTTGATGAATAACTATGGTATCTTTAATTTTATTGAAAAAAAACTGTTCGTTCTTTATTTTTGGATGGGGGGGGGTAGAGGGGAGGAATTTATTATTTTTGGCCTTCCACAAAAATGGCAATAAAATCTTTAGTTTTCAAGATATTTCAATGCTTTTTGCACTAAAACTCCAATTTAGTGTAGCAATAAATTTCATTTAGACACCTTATTTCAAAATTTATTTTGTAAAATTTTTTTGGACATCCTCTGAAAAGTACTTTCAAAATTTTTGGAGGAAAAACAATCAATCACGTGTGACACCACCTTACATCATACCAAAACATTTAATATAAGCGTCAGTCTGTTTATGA
>JABUQX010072861.1:10000-42500 GCA_015478945.1 Trachelipus rathkii
TACAAAATTAAATACAACCAACCATATTTCTTTTCAAATATTTATGAGATATATAAATAAAATTGTTTTTTCATTTTTAATTCTTTTTTACTGCCTGATATACATATTTGTTTCCACGATAAATAATGTCTATTAATATTATTAATATATATAGCTTATATATATTTATTATAAATAATTCTATTAAGCTTTAACTGCTATAAAATTGAATTTTAATTCTTAAGCTTGCCCTTTTATAAATTTTTTAAAAAGTTAATTAACTAAATATTGCAATTTATTAACTATTTCATAATTAACATAATAACATCCTATTAAAAAACTAAAATTACCTTTTTTTTTTTTTAACATATTCTCTATAAATTATTAGTTTTTCCAATGTTTCAGGAGTAACTATTTCTCCTATGGCGTTATGATTAGCCAATACTGATAGAAATATGCATCTTGATTGGCTCTTATAGCACTCCTGTGATTGGCTCGTAAATGGTGAAGCAATTTTATTATAAGTTTTCGTTTGTTTTTTATTATTTTTGATGATTTTTTTTGACATCCTGAAGAAATAGACTCGGATTTGAATCCGGATTCGGAATCGAGCTCCGACGCCGAATCCATACGTGTAAAAATATTCGAATCCGAATCCAGCATCTTCGGATTCGAATCCGAATCCGAATCCGTGTGTGTGGAAATGTTCGAATCCGAATCCGAATCCAGCACCTTCGGATTCGAATCCGAATCCGAATCCGATTCCGGACTTCGAATCATTCGGATTCGCCCATCACTGATATATATATATATATATATATATATATATATATATATATATATATATATATATATATATATACATATACATTACGTACATCATATATATATATATAATATAATATTATATATAATATATATATATATTAGAAGTAATACTAAAAAAATTTGAACAATTAGTCTCCTGTTTCGCATGATGAACTTTTGTGACTAAGAACATTATTATTGGCAGTGCTCTAAAAAAAACTTCCCGCACCAACCCGGTTTCAGTATCAGTGTGTGTCATGAGATCTGTATGTACAGTGATGTAGCCTGTAGCAAGTAAAAAGTAGATATTTATAATATCGCTCATGATTATTTATTAATGATTATTTAAATTATTATATATGTATTGTGTTTATTTTCTCAATTTTAGGTATGTAGCTGCAATCATAGCATATAATGGCAAATAGAAGGGCATTATAATGGCAAATATATATATATATTATAGATATATATTATATATAATATATATACTATATTTATAAATATATATATATATATAAATTTCAAATATATATATATATATATATATATATATATATATGATATATATAATCTGTACCATATACTATTAGAATATATATATATATTATATATATATATAATATATATATATATATACGATGATTTCAAAAGACAAATGTTTGAAATTATATAAGTAAAAAAAAAAATACTAAAAGGTGCATACTTGGAGGAAAAATAGGTATAAGAAAACGTTGTTGAGGAAAGGGAGGTGGGGGGGGGGGGGGGGGGGGGGGGGGGGGAGATGAATGGGGAAACTTAATGTGAATAGTAATCTCTTGTGGAAGGAAGGGCCAGAAGATTCCTATTGAGAATAAGGAACCTGCTTAGAATAATGAATAGGGATGTGCTTTTGTAACCGATGAAAAGGATGTGAGGTGAGTGTGGAAGGAACACTTCGAAAATCTGTATAGCATTGGCATAAATGAAGAGGTGATAGTGAATGTGCGTGGTTTTGATGGTGCAAGAAGGAATAGATATCTTGGGGAAGGTCATTTAGTAAGGAGGAGGTAATGGTAGAGTGAGAAAGTTATGAATGGTAAATCTGCAGGTATAGATGAAATTGGGGGGGTGAAATGATCACAGAACGGTGGCGATATGTTGATTGATTGGATTTGAAAGTTGTTATGGAGGGTAAGTTCCGAGGAAAGGAGAGCGTAATAGTACCCTTATATAAGGGTAAGGATGATAAGGGTAACTGTAGAAATTTAATAGGGGATAGTTTTTTGAAGTGTGTTTGGGATGATATATGCTGGTTATTATTGGTGCCAATGAGTCGTCGAGTGAAAAAAGGACTGATTGGTGACAAGGTGCGTTTAGGTGTGGTAGAGGATGTGTTGGATCAAATCTTTCATTGAAACAAATGATTGAGAAATGAAGGAGAAGAAGAAGAATAATTGTATTTGTTTTTATGGATTTACAACAGGCGTATGGTAGGATAGGATTATTAGGAAGCTCTATGGCAGGTGTTAGTTGATATATGGTGTTGGTGAGTGGCAGCGTGTGTAAAATAAATGGTGTCGAAAGTGATTGATTTAATATTAATAAGCGTGAAGTGAGGCAGGATGTGTTATGTCCCCTTGGTTATTCATTTGTATATGGATGGGGTTATGAAGAATTAGAGGGTGGGTGGCAGGAGATGGTGTTTAATGATGAGAATCAAGAGAAGTGTGGTGCCCTCATACCAATTATAACGGATGATTTGGTTTTGTGTGGTGAACTGAAAGAGTTTCAGAGGATTGGGAGAGATTGGTAGAGTATGTAAAAGGAGAGGTTGAAAAGTAAAGTAGATAAGAGTAAGGTTATGTTGTGAATGATGACAGTCTTGGGGTTGTAAAGTTATGTAGATAGTGAGCAGCTGAACAAGTTGTGTTAAAATATTAGGATATAGGTTGGATGTAAGGAAAAACGGAAGATGCCTGAGTGTAGCAGGAAAGTTGTGAATGGCAGGAGGGTGGCGGTGGAATTAAATCGTTGGTGGATGTAAAGGGACTAAGCTTGAGGTGCGATAGGGTCTTACATGAAGGGTATGTGTTTACCAGTGTAATGGATAGTTAGTGAGACTATGGTTCCTGGAAATAAAGAGGTATAGGTCAAAAGTACAATGTGTTCAATCTTAGGGGCGTATTAGGTGTGAGAAGAATTGATAAAATGAGGAATGAAAATATTAGAGAATTGTGTGGTGTGAAGAAAGGATAAATGAGAGAATAAATGAAAGTACGTCGAGATGGTTTTTCATGGAAAGGATGGATATCCGATAGTCGGTTGGTTAAGCGAATGTATAGTGGTGTGTGTGTTGGGAATCGACCGGCTGGGAGACCGAAGAAAAAATGGATCGAGTCAGTAAAGGAATGCCTAGAGGAGAGAGAAATGTGTTTCGCAGAGGCGAGAGAAAGGTGCCATATTG
Organism: Trachelipus rathkii; assembly: GCA_015478945.1. Lineage (NCBI taxonomy): Eukaryota > Metazoa > Arthropoda > Malacostraca > Isopoda > Trachelipodidae > Trachelipus > Trachelipus rathkii. The sequence goes on from JABUQX010072861.1 coordinate 13,230, forward strand.
GAATTAGTGGCGGGATTTGAATTTGTAAGGGGTATGGTTGTAGCCCACCAGGGCCAAGGTATGAACCCCACACTGACGAGATGCCATAGTGAGTGTCCGTCGCGGTCCCGTGAAGTTTTAGGGTGAATTTTCTGACTGCGACCGAGTTCCATAAAGTGTAGAAAGGGGTGGTAAAGTCGGGCTTTCTTTCGAACTTGTGTCATGCTTTTCTACTACTTTCTGTTTTCGGGTGCATGGTACGCACCTTAACCCCAGTCTTGGGAAACAATTTGGAAAAATGTTATATATATAATAATATATATATATATATATATATAATATATATATATAGATATATATATATATATAATATGAATATATACATATATATATATATATATATATATGTAAAGCAATGGTTTGCAGCTTATTGGATAACAAATATAAAAATTACATTAAAAATATAAAAATTAAATAAATGAATATAAATGTAAAGGTAATTTTATGAAATTATGTTTTTAACCGCCAATAAAGAGTTAGCGGACTGTTGCAGACTTCAGTAGTGAAAAAAAAAATATTAGCGATAGAATTAGCCGATTTGCGATAGCTGACTGGCTAAGCAGAAACAGTTGCGGAATTGCGGAATTTCGATAGCGGACTGGCGAAAAAGAAAAAGTTGCGAAATTGCGGAATTGCATAGCGGACTGGCGAAGCAGGAAAAGTTGCGGAATTGCGACTGCGGATGTCAACAGAAGTTAGCGGAATTGCGTATTGCGGACTAAAAAAAAGTTGCGGGTACCCACCTCTGATAGTAGTGAAACTAATGGTATGGAATAAGAGGTAAAATCTAAAGTTCAACGTGTTCAGATGGACAATCTTAGGGGTGTGTTAGGTGTGAAAAGAATTGATAAAATGGGGAATGAACGTATTAGAGAGTTATGTGGTGTGAAGAAAGGGGTAAATGAGAGAAAAATGAGAGTACGTTGAGATTGTTTGGTCATATGGAAAGGATGAATGACAGTCGGTTGGTTAAGCGGATGTAAGTGGTGAGTGGTGTTGAAATCAACGCTGGGAGACGCGAAGAAAAGAAGTGGATTGGGTCAGGTGAACGAATGTCCTGAAGGAGAGAGGATGTGAGTTTGGCAGAGGCGAGAATAAAGGTCATAAAAGAGGAGTGAATGGAGGGGTTTTGTGAGGGGTATGGTTGTGGGCCCACCTGGCCCAGGGGATGAACCCTACACTTGACGATATGCCATAGTGAGGGTCCGTCGCGGTCCCATGGAGCTCTATGGTGGATTTTCTGACTGCGACGAGTTCTCACTAATAGGTATAGAGAGGCGTAAGGCTGGGCTTTCTTTTCGACTTGTGTCATATTCTTCTACTACTTTTCTTTTCCGATGCATGTCACGCACCTTACCCCCAGTCTTGGGGAGGAAGAAGGAAAATATATATATATATATATATATATATATATATATATATATATATATATATATATATATATATATAAATATATATAATATATATATATTATATTTAATATTATATATATTATAAATATATATATATATATAATATAAATATATATATATATATATATATATAATATATATAATATATTATATATATATATATATATATAATTATATATAATAATATAATATATATATATAATATATATATATATATATATATATATATTATATATATATATATATATAATATATATAACTATATATATATATATAATATATATTTTATATTATATATATATTATATATAATATATATATATGTAAGTTCTTTTTCAAATGGATCAATTCCAGCTTTGGTAAATTTCTTTTAACAACCTAAAAGAAAAAAAATAATATTTTATTTTACTCTGGTTCGGCTCCGGCTCCCGGACTCATGGCCTGGCCCCCCTTTCCTCCAGCTCCGACTCCGAATCCCGACAGGTTACTGCACTGTTTGGTAATTATTCAGTACGTTCAGGCAATAAATTTTTTACTTACAAAATATTTTTTGAAAAAAAAATATACCCAGGATTGACTCCGACTCCAAACTCGGCCCCGGCCCCGGCCCGGCCCGGCCCCGGCCCCGGCCCCTGTCCCGCTAAGGTTTCTGCACTATTTGAAAATTGTTTAGCACGTTTCTGGCAAAAAAATTTCATCTATAAAAAATATTTCTTGAAAAAATTTATACCCAGGATCCGGTTTCAGCTCCTACTCCGGCTCCGCTCCGACTTCGGCTTCGCTCGCCTCGCGACTAAGGTTTACCTGCTCTATTTTGAAAATTGTTGAGCACGTCTTGTGGCAGTAAATTTTTCCCTCTAAAAAAATATTTCTTGAAAAAAAATTCATACAAAAAGATGCCAGCTCAGTCCGGCTCCCGACTAAGTTTCTGCCACTATTTGAAAATGTTCAGCACGTTCTTCTGGTAATAAATTTTTTCTCACCTAAAAAAAATATTTTCGAAAACAAATTTCTACGTCCGGCTCCGACTCGCAACGTAAGGAAAAAGTTTGAAATTGTTCAGCACGTCTTCTGACGAAAAAATTTTTCACCTAAAAAATATTTCCCTGAAAAAAATTCATACCAGGATCCGCTCCGGCTCGCGACTTCGGCTCCGGACCCGATAAGGTTTCTTCACTATTTAAAATTTTGTTCAGCACGTCTTCTGGCAATAAAATTTTTTTACGTTAAAAAAATATATTTTTTCGAAAAATATCATACTCCGGCTCCGACTTCGACTCCCGACTCCCGGTTCCGCTCCGACTTCCGGATCCGGGATCCAACTAAGGACTCTGCAACTATTTGAAAATTCGGTTCAGCATGTCTTCTGACAATAAGTTTTTTACCTAAAACAATATTTCCTGATAAAAATTTATACTCAGGCTCCGGCTCCGGCTCCGGCTCCGGCTCCGACTAAGGTTTCTGCTCTATTTTAAAATTGTTCAGCACGTCTTCTGGCAGTAAATTTTTCACCTAAAATAATATTTTTCAAAAAATTTCATACTCCGGCTCTGACTTCGACTCCGATCCCGCTCCAACTTCGGATCCGGATCCAACTAAGGACTCTGCACTATTTGAAAATTGTTCAGCACGTCTTCTGGCAATAAATTATTCACCTAAAAAAGTATTTTTCAAAAAAATTTCATACTCCGGCTCCGACTCTGGGTCCGCTCCGACTCCGGATCCGGATCAGACTAAGGATTCTGCACTATTTGAAAATTGTTCAACACGTCTTCTGACAATAAATTTTTCACCTAAAAAAATATTTTCTAAAAAAATTCATACCCAGGATCCGGATCCGGATCCGGCTCCGGCTCCAGCTCCGGCATCGACTAAGATTTCTGCACTATTTGAAAATTGTTCAGCACGTCTCCTGGCAATAAATTTTTCACCTGAAAAAATATTTCTTGAATAAAATTCATACCCAGGATCCGGATCCGGATCCGACTAAGGTTTCTGCACTATTTGAAAATTGTTCAGCACGTCTTCTGACAATAAATTTTTCACCTAAAAAAATATTTTTCGAAAATATTTCATACCCCGGCTCCGGCTCCGTCTCCGGGTCCGCTCCGACTCCGGATCCGGATCCAAGTAAGGATGCTGCACTATTTGAAAATTGTTCAGCACGTCTTCTGACAAAAAAAATTTCCCCTAAAAAATATTTTTCGAAAAAAATTCATACCCAGGATTTGGATCCGGATCCGGCCCCAACTCCGGCCATTCCTGCATGGTATAAAAGCATGCTTTTGTTATCGCGCTAAAGTTTACTTTGTAATTTAGCGGAGACGCACCGGCGAAAAGTCGCAGCCGCAAAGTCGCAAGTCGCATTGAGGTTGACAAAAATGGAGCCGCAAAGTCGCAGCCGCACGAAGTCGGCCGGCAAATTCGCAAAGTCGAGGTCGCACCTAAAAAAAATTAAAGTCGCGCCCAGCTCTGATTATATCTGTTGAGTAAAAGGAGTTTCAAAAATGAGTAAAAATTCTGAAGATTGCGGCTTTTTTGTTTTTGCTATGAAAATATGCAAAGGACCATAACTTTTGAAATATTAACCATTTCACATTGATTTTATGATATTTAAAATCCATATTATCTAAGGATTAAGATGGTGTCAATTTTTATATATCTATTATACCTGTTGAGTAAAAGGAGTTGCGTTTCAAAAATCTGAATAAAATTTCTAAGGATTGCGTTTTTTTTTATTGTTTTTCATATGAAAATATATAAAGGATCATAACTTCTGAAATATTAACCTTTCACAGTGATTTTATGACATTTAAAACCCATATTGCCTGACTTAAGATGGCTTAATCAATTTTTACATATCTATTTTACTTTTGGAGTAAAAGGTGTTTCAATAATTATTATCCTGTTCTGCGACAAGGCTTTTGGTCTTACTAGCAGGAGTGCTGGGCGAGTGATCAGCGAGGGGTGAAACTTAGAAATATGAAGCCGAACATTGGTGTGTGGTCTTCCCCTCACCGACGAAGTCGCTTGCACGAGGTAATACTTGCACGCCTCCGCATTGGCCACACCAACATCACTCACAGCCACTACATGTCACGGGATCCTCCTCCCACTCAAAATTTTGCCGTCGGCATACCCTGCAATCTGTTCACCATATTTTCATTGATTGTCCTCAATTGGACCCCATTCGTATCCATTTTCCTACACTATGGTCCATAACAAATTCATAACGGCTATCCCCATATAACACGTAATCTCCACTTCATGCTACTCTCTTTTCTCTAACCTTCAAGAATTGAATATTCTTCACAATATATAATTTTATAACGTAATATAAGGACAATATATACTGTAAGGCCATCTTTTTATATATCTTTTTATCTATTTTTTTTACTGAATATTCGTTTCGCAGTAGTTGGGAGTACGAGAAGCAGAGTCGTACGTATGAGTGTTATTTATATCGATATATATATATATATTATTATTATTTACCCTCCCCCCCTTTTTACCCCATCCCCCTTTGTGTATATAGTTACATATGTGCGCACCGTAGGAGCGCACACACGAGTGTACGTTGATGACGCAGTCATCAACGTTACACGAGTTGTTCATTACATATATACACAGTTGCATACACACACACGTTACCCCTCCCCCCTTTCTCTTCCACATTACCCCCTCCCATCGCTATACCCCACCAGCTATCGCTTATTGTGGAGTTGCCATGGTTACATTGGTTTACCCTACCCCCCTTTTCGTTGCCATGCCTACTTGGTTTACCCTACCCCCCTTTGCTCTCTCGCACACCCACACCTGCTTTCGCGCGCGCGCGCTTGATGCCGCCTGGCCCTCAGGATCTAGCTAACGAGTTGAATCCTAGCTTTCCGCTACCGACTCTCACGATGCTTACCGAGTGAGACTGCTATCCGCTATTTCGTGAGCCACTCGAGTTCGCATCGTCTTTATGCAGTTGTTTGGGAGGGGTTTATTTATCTACCTCACTACTACTTACTCACTCCATTTACTCTATTAAACCCACTTGTGATGTATAAATTTAGATAACGAGAGCGATGAAACTAGAATCTCGTCTCACGGTATCGTTCATAGAGTATTTAGATTTTTTTCGTGCGTATTTTTCCGCGCTCAAGAAATGACGAAGAACTGTGAGTGGTGTGACTGGAGGCAGACGACCTTATCACGCTCACTGAACATTCAAATATGAAATAGTTATTGTTTAGCCACGAATATGAAGTGTAGGTCTCGATATATCCTCTGTCTTCTCATAGATGAGACAATTAGAGAAAGTATTACACACACAATTGATATTAATATAAATATATAATATTTATCATTCCCTTGCAATAGTACTTTTATTTCGAGAGTTCAATACGTAGTATATAATATTTAGCTATTGACCGAGTGAGTGAGTGAGCGATATACTTACAAAGTATAGGAATTAAATATCTAGAAGAAAATGTGAGTATAAATATATATATATATACTATATATAAGGGATTAACTTTATGCTCACTTCGGATTTATTATAATCTCTCGTTCATGAGCTTATATATATAAAGTCAAGATCTAGTGATATTTTCTTGTCAAAAATATAAAATCATTATTTATAATAATTGGTATTTATTTAAATATATTATTTAATTATATTATAATTTAATTAATTAATATATATATCTATATATATATATATATATATATATATATATAGCAAAATATCATCATCTGAGTTTATAAGAGTTTATAGAAAGCAGGAAGAAATGGATTATGACATTGTATCAGGAACTCGATATAGTAATGGCGGTGGCGTGTATGGCTGGGACTTCAGAAGAAAACTTATTAGTCGGACAGCAAATTACATAACACAAGTACTTCTTCGACCGGGTGCTTCTGATTTAACAGGATCCTTTAGGCCAGTCCTAGTTAATAACCTTAAGCTTTCTTACTTGCTCTAATTTTTAATATATAAAAATTCTGAACACTACTTACTACAGGTGGTCTATCACTACTAACCATTGAAGTACTACTACAAAGACCAAGATCACCAACATCATCACTAGATACCATTATATCTCCACTATTTGCCAAAGAACCAACACCACTGACTACGGAATTACTATTAATACTGGCATTAAATTTCCCTGCAGAAAAGAATTTACAAGACTACTTTATATATACCTCATATATATATATATAATATACCCCATAGTGAAAGGAGGTTAAAACATATTTGGATTTCATAGTCATGTGAAATAATCTGATCCTCATCAGATTTTTTTTTTTTTTTTTTTTTTTTTTCTTAAATTTGAATTAAAAAAAAAAAAAAAAAAATCTTTGTGAGAAAATATAAACTTTTAGGGTGTTTTTTTTTTCTTCCAAGACTTGGTTATAATTGTCAAAACCTTTTCCTTTTAACAATGATATAAAATCTTTCCTAAACGAAGTAGGGACAAGTCCGACTGAATTGGAAGAAAATGGTAAATCTTGGAAATTATATAAAATTGTTATTTTTATAATTTTAATAATGTAAATTAATAAGATGGAATCTTTTGAACTATTACAATTTCTCATTATTATATTATTATTATTATTATTATTATTATTATTAATTTTTATTATTATTATTATTATTATTATTATTATTATTATTATTATTATTATTATTATTATTATTATTATTATTATTATTATTATTATTATTATTATTAGTATTATCTACCTTCTATCTCCAGATTGGGGGTGAAGTGCATGGCATACACCGGAACAGAAAAGTAGAAGAAAAACATGACGCAAGTCGAAAAGAAAGTATACCTTTACCGTCCCCTTTATACCCTTAGGTGAGAACTCGTCGCAGTCAGAAAATCCACCCTAGAGGTTTCACGAGACTGCGACTGGCCCCACACTGGTATCTCATCAATTTGGGGTTCATCCCTGGGCAGAGCCCACAACCATACCTCCTCACAAAACCCCGCCATTCACTCCTATTATGCACCTTTCTTCTCGCTTCTGCTAAACTTACATTACCATCCTTCAGGCATTCCTTTACTAACTCAATCCATTTTTTTTATAGTCTCAAAGCTGGTCAATTCTCAGCACACTCACCACTAAACATCCGCTTAACCAACCAACTATCATCCATCCTTTCCATATCATATGACCAAACCATCTCAATGTACTCTCGTTTATTCTCATTTGCAATTTTCTTTACCACACAACTCCCTAATGCGTTCATTCCTCATTTTGTCAATTCTTCTGACACCTAGCACACCCCTAAGATTGTCCATCTAAATTATTCCTAATAAGCCATTGTTCCAACTGCTGAAACACTTTATACCTTACATCTATACCCTCACTTTCACTATTTACAGTCATATTAACTTTTACACTACTATAACATTAGTCAAACTAAGGTAACACATACCTACCACGTGAATAGAAACCAAATTACAACAGTACCTACCTAACTGCAACACACTCAAGACTTTGTCCTTCACGATCCACTCAAGGAGTGCTCTACTGCTGTTTGTGTCAACACTCCTACTCACTCACACTTCTTACACATTTACTTCACAACTACTTTCATAATGTACGAGCCAATTTACTACTAACTTTGCATCATCACATTCCTTTTCATACTAACTCAACTCATATTAACTACTTAAATATTTAAACTCACTTGTTATAGACACTTACTCCAGTTGCTCACCATTTAAACTACTACAATCACACAGACTGTCATCCGCTATATCTCATGGAGTGACTACTTGAGTCGTGATTATCATTCGCAATGATAAAAAAACATTACTAACATATATCATATAATTAAAACAAAAATCAAACAATAATATATATAAAAAAAAAAAAAAAAAAACAACAACATAGAAAAAAAAACATAATACAAAAAATACACACCTGATCTCATTACCAGATATAAAAAAAACACAAACCAAAACAAATATATAACCAATAACAATAAAAGACAAGAAGAGCGACACATACTAATCTCATCTTCATTTTACTCATTTATCATCATCTATTCTTAATAACTACTTGAGTTATATAAACATCTATCTCACTGTATCTCGTCATCTATTATCTCTCATCTCTTATTATCCGCTCAACACTATATGTCATAACCCCATCCATACACAACTTGAATAACCCTAACCGGACTTTGAGTATATAAACCAGGAGACAAACACATTCACAAATACACTTGTGCGAGCCGTAGCTGGCGCACACGAGCGTTCGTTGATAATGCAGTCATCAACGCATGGTGCGCTGCTCTGTTACTCTGCATATTCACGTCTACATTAATTATTAAACCACTATCACTTCTACGCACCGAATATTCTACTTCTTTCACACTATCGTCTGTCACTATATCGTTCATATCTCATATACTTTATGATTTCTATTTACAAAAATATCTCACTTAATCTCATCAATACTCTAAATCTAATCCATTAATATCACATAACACTATTCTTAACAAAGCTTTTACACATATTAAAAAACTTTGAGATCATTGTGCAAGATGTTCTAATTGGTCATTAAACTTAATATATCATAATTTTATATTCTTTCTTTTCTCTGATCTGCTAAACATACTCTATCTAGTTATCTCTATCGAAAACAGTGACATAATATATATAGTGAGTTTCTCTTACTGCTAATATTTAAATGTCTTCATTTTTTGTGTTACAAATATAACACTTTCTTTGATCTTGATATTTACATTTAATATTGAATTGGAATAAATTAATTACAGAGTTTAAGATATTTATTATTTATATATACAAAATGGTATATATAATAAATAATATATAGTTAGTGATCTAACCGCTATCTCTTTTTATTTTAAGGCTTTCTGTGCACGTATACGTGAGAAAAGTCGCTTCATAACTGATGATGCGACGATGATAGAGAGAGATAGAAGTGAGTAAATGAGAGTAAGATAGATAGAGTAGAGAGTAGAGAAGAGAGAGAGAGAGTGAAGAGATAATAGAAACATAACTATATAATATATATATAATATATAACAGCCAATCCAAACTAGCATATTATTTATCTATATGGTGATGTATTTAATTTATCAAATGGTAACAGATATTTTCAGTTATATAATATTAGAAATAATATTCACATATATTTAATTTATTACCAATATATATAATATTATTAAACGATTTATTATATAATTTAATATTATTAATACTTATTAAATTATATTTATAAATATTTAATAATATAATTATTATATTATTATAATATTATTATTAATATATTATTATTAATTTAGTATTATTATTATTATTTATTATATTATATATATAATTTATTATTATAATTATATTTATAATTATTAATATTATTAATTATTTAATTTAAATTATTATTATTATATATTTTTCATTCTTTTATTTTTCCATATTATATATTATTATACTATTGTATATATTTATATATGTATGGTTTTTAATACTTCTAGATAAATATTTTTTCTATATGCCCATTATATGTAGACATACTATCTTTCTTCTCACTTCTTATTTTTACTCATGCTATTATCTCTATCATATATCTTAATACTTTCACTTTCTTATTACTTACTATTATATTCTTTTTATATATATACTATTATTACTTATACCTTATCTTTCTTCTTATTATTCTATTTACTTATCTTGCTTCTCATTATTATACTATTGAGTTCTCAAGTCTTCTGTGAGCCTAAGTTGCTTGATGTTCACATCTATTCTGCTTCTTGCTTCAGCACAATTTTACCAGTGGAGAGGTAGTGTTTGTGGAGAGTGAGACACGCGGAAAACGAGCATATGCGCAGAATGGTAGTAGGCAAAGGATATCGACACTGAGACAATAGGCTGGCTTGTGCAATTAAAATCGTTGCGCTGATGTAGAATGTCAAAGTCTGAGCACGATAATCTGTGAGTGACAGACTAGAGAGTCATATATAACATCGAGAGCTGAGTCGCTCTGATTAGAACAACATCATCGTATCCATAGAAGTGTAACAATATAGTCAGTAGCCATAATGAGAAACAATATCTCGGAAGTGAGCAGAACGACTAGAATTCTTACACACGTATTTCTAATGTATATTTACAGATAAAAATGAGATCATAAATAATTAGGAAGGCCTCATGTCTATGATGTAAAAGCAATTTATAAAGAGGAATAGCAACAGTGATTTTACAGTATAGAAGTTAAGTTGTGGTGTAGAATCTGAATGCAGATGAGAGATAGCAAAATCAACACCAGCTATGAAATTGTGAGACAGGGATCTTAGGTCATGTGGAAAGGAATGAATGAAGTCTGATCTGTATCTACAAGCACACATAATACGAATGCGAATGAGCTAGAGCTGTATTGAGAAACACAGCAAGCACCAGAGTTGAGAGGAGAACAGAGAGGACCACACAGAGTGTACTTTAGAGAGCATCAGTGCTGAGAGAGACAAGCGAAAACTGTCACATAGACGTATCATGCATGAAGCAGCTATAGCATATAGCGACGCAGAGTGCCGATGTAATAAAGGTCGCACTGACTTCGGAGCAGATCACTCTGGGCTGAGGTTTTTTCGAGCTATGGTGAGGCATGGTGTAGATAGGATTACACACTGCATAGGGAGCGATAAAGCCTTAAATTGTGTGAAACGATAATATTCTCAATAAGTACATGGTTCCACCTCGCCGAGGTCCTATGATGCCTCCTCTAATATAAGCAGAGTGAAGAGATGGAAATTATTTCAATCATAGGTGACACGATGCACTCTCTATAGACAACTATATATTGGAGTAAAGAGGTAGAGGGGGCGCGTTATATTACGCTTTGCTACGTGCGTGTTACTTGTCTCTCATTTTCGACTCGTGTGTGTTTACATGTTCTCACTGCTTTAACACTCACCTGCTTGAGAGTTTTATCTTCTTCTCTACTTCAGAGCATCGTCTTATAACATCAGTAAGACAGTAAAGTCAACATAGCTGCAGTACCCTAGCACAAACATTGGCTGTGAGTGTAGTGCACATTTAGAGAGCTGCATAAGGACTGAGAGCTATTAAGAAAGAAAGAATATCAGACTTATATATATACCTTGAGTATTACTTATAACATATAAAACATTATCTATTTAGCAACTCCACATTATCAGTAATATAACTTAAATATCAAAAATTAAGCGCAGATTAATATCACATATATGTATAATAATATAGCTTTAACTTATGCTTTTACTTAGCTTTACTGTCATATATGCTTACTTAGCTCTATATTACTACATTAAAACATTTAATTTACATACTCTCCAATAGATCAGTAAATAACAGTAATAATACAATAATGAGCGTGAAGAGTTTACCTATAGCAACAGTGTAGAATATATTATATAAGTCATTTTCTTGAAAAAAAAGATCACCTGCTTTCATAATATAAATATAACTGCTTTTAATTAGAGCCTCTTCTCTTATTTTATTCTCGCAGAGTGGTGAAGTACATGGGCTATAATTATCTAATCATCTACATCTTCACTAGTGAAAAGAAAAGCAGGAGCAGAATATCACTGAAATCATGGTTCTTGATTCAAAGGAACGCCCATTAACTGTGCTCTCCTACATATAGTAGACATTAATTAGATAGAGAGAAGTTAGGTAATGTTATAATTCGCGATACATAAAAATTAATAATTCTCTAATTCCATCTCACTATAGTCTTTCACTTTTTGTTGGAGTATCATTATTAGCGTATAGCTCAACCTCTCATCACATATGGATAAATATTCGTAAACTATAATTGTAATATAATGTATTGATAAGATACGAAGGTAAAACTCATTATTGGTGAGTCAAAAAGGATTCTAAGAAAGGTGGGCAAAAATACCTTTTGTTACACTTTATTTCGACAATGACTATTAGAAAATCACACATTTATTGTTATATATTTTAGCTCTAAAAACATCAGATTCGTAAAAACATACGTTCTCTCAGCCCTAACTTCTTGCTCGGCTTGTGAGGAGGAATGTTCAAACCTCTATTCTCTCACATTCTCTCATCTTCACAACACTACTCTCGTATGATACTCTGTGAGACATTCGCAATCCACATTTTCTTCTCTGTGTTCTCTCATCGACGCGGTTGTATCGGTTCACAATCACATCAATTTCACGCCACAATACACACTCCTGCTTAATCCAACTCGTATTTCTCGTGATCATTCATCGTTAATTCACTACATTACCTGAAAACCATCTCTTTCGAAGATACTTTCTTCACATTTATTACTACTCCATTTATAAACCATATAATCATGTCACACTTTAGTGCTCACAAGCCATGTGCAGACAAAGTCCTCACCTACCTCTACTCTATTTATATAAGAGTGTTTTCTACTCTATTCAAGGAGATCGCGTAATATATTTTATGGTCTGTCATAATTCTATGCTCACTTGACACAACTCCTGAGTACGCACAGAGCACATCCAATATATCAATTGTGCATAAGTTAACTGAACCCACGATGCGCATACTGTGTATGGAGTCTTACTACTTAACTTAATCTATCAGCCATAGTCCCACTACAAATAATATAAAAAAATCCGAATGGAACTTATGAGAGAACATTGTGTTAAACCGAGCATAGTGCTTCACGTTCACATGTTATACTCCATATTAACACACATCACAAGGGCGCTATCTACCATAGATAGATGTCTCCGGATATGTATAATCATTTTTGCATCTCAACACGTAGTTATAAATGCATAGCTACCAGCCACCTCCTGCCATTCACACACCTTTCCCTACTACACTGGCAATCATTCGTTCACGCTTACTCCATCCACACCATGACACTTAGTCTTATGACTTATATATATAATAATATGTATCGTATTGTAAGCGTAAAAACTGTAAGAGACCTGTTTGCCTCATAGCAAACGTGAAAGAAAATACTATGATGATTGCGTTTCTTTCTGTACACGCGAAGGTGAAACCTGTAAGATGACTGTGTATCTTATTGAACATCTTATATTGGAAGTTAGGCTATGGGAGAGGGCTAGTGGTTTAGAAGTATTTGAACGTACCTCGCATGGATTCTACATCTCAGGAATACAACAGCTGAAGTATATGTCAGAGGTGCGTGATAGGGTGCTAATGCATATGAAGAGAATGAGTGTGTTATCTAACTATGTAACACTCTTCAGATTCATTATACAAAACCAAATCATCCGCATATATAAATAATACGTATACCAGTACATAATAGTATTATTGAAAATGTTGATATTTATAGAATATCACTGTTAATTAAACTCACTCACTAATTACCTATAGATACACTATATAGATTAGTGTCAAGTAAATAAATATTAACATATAATATCTTCTAGGAAATCAAGTGGGCAAGAAAGTATATTATTATGACTGTGAACGATATACTCACAGAGGCCATAAAACATACCTAATGATATCTGAGAGGGAGCTTTTTTACATATGTTGCTTTCGGTAAGTAGTTAGCTGTAATGAGATACGTACCTACATTGAAGTATTATCAGAATGTTATAATGATATACTTGGAGCTATATTATTTTAAAGATTTACTAGAGTTTTATCTTGAGTCTTCGTGAACCTCCTGGGAATGTCTATAACAGTGTTATATACACCCTTATAAATATTTTTTAATATTATTGTAAAATGTATTTAATGATAAAATATTTAATATTCTTGTGTACATATTTAATGTTAAAATAAATAATATGTAAGATTGTGAATTTATTTAAAATATTCTAATTATTAGAAATATTTATTTTAATGAAAGTTAGTGTTTTTAATTAATTATGAATGTAGAACGGTCGTATATATTATATATTTTACTAACTACTTTGAAACGCTAATGTTCTTTTGAGAACAAGTTATTAACCAATCTAGGTATATATATGGTGTTTTACAGAGCAGATCTGCTTGGTTTTCATTTCAGAATGGATTAACATCGCACAGGTATCATGTATTGCTACAATTAATCTTTTTAATGATTTTTCGAATGAAATTTAACATATATAAAGATTCTGCAAAGAAAGTAATAAGGTTGATATTGGGACACTTAATATACTTTCAAATACTTTCATCAAACCATAAAAGCTCGAGAGTGCTTATTGTGTGGATCAGAGGGCATAGTGTACGCAGAGAACAATCACGCGACTGTGGGTAAATTTCATTCGATCTCAGATATCACCGTAACCCAGGTTGAACCATATGTATGAGAGGCGGGTCAACAAGTTTTTTGAACTATTAGTCTGTAAGACAATATAGCCAGCAGTGAGTTCTCCACCTCTCTCAATATTACAGAGTAGGTCGAGTACAATTCAATCTCAAAGTATTCTCTCTTTGCCACCTTTCCACGGATGTGTCACAATTTTCGTTGCATCTAAAGATTGGTTATATTCCTCTGGCTAGAAGGCCTGTTTTATGCTATATGTGACACTACTAACTAATATAGTTTGAGGCAATCGCTCAGCTCTAATGCGAGCATATACTCGAATGCTTCAAATAGTCTCAAATATTCATAAAGTCGAAAAAATTTACTGTGCTCGAAATTTCATCAAAATTGTATTAATAGTATTACTGGTGCAGAAAACAATGTTGTGCCAACTCAGTTAGATGCATACCGCATGAATAGTACAGCTAGTGTACGTTTTAACAGTACGCTACAATTATACGCAGATTAGATGTAAAGTATAGAATATATTATATGAAAATAATGATACACTAACAAAATTAGCGTTAATTTACACATTAAAGCAGGACACCACTATGAGAGTCTATGTTTCTTTACTACGCAGCACCACGCACTCCTTGAGTGATATGATCTTGGACCAAAAGCATAGAGTATGAATTATGTCATGACCAGGTCATACCTGTTCTTTGGGAGTGATCGACGAGATAGTTGTTTCCTGTGCTCTCAGTCCATAATCATATACTGACTACGTGTTACCTACAATTATAGAAACGCAGATTAATTAATGAAACTTAGTGCACACCGTTAACTCTTCTCTGTGTGTGCTTATTATGAACGATTCTTGTTTGTGTAGAATATGATGGTTATTTCTTCATCTGTATATATACTTTCGATCTCTATATAGGTGCTCTCACATAGAGTCCAGAACGTGATGCTCGTCTGGACTATACACTCATATATGGACATTGCATTTACAAAAGGTTATGTCCTTTCGCAATATGGAGAGTATAAGTAAGGTGAGAGTTGGAACAGTACGCTTCAATTATAGTAAAAGCATATAGCATATGAAGGAAAGAAAGAAATCAAATGCTTATCCTTTATTGTATATTAAACTGTATATTGTACAGTATTTTATACTGTTGATGATGAGATACATTTTCTCTCGACATTGCTAGGTGACTGAAGGCATATATATCATATAATATGGTTGTTTTTTTTTATTATGAAAACAAACACCAAGTAATGTTGCTAATTTTTTTGAATTGTGGAAAATAAATGAAGAAAAATAATTAAAAAAAATATAATAAGAAATATAATAAAATAACCTACTCATCTTTCTCCATTTTGCCGCAGTGTTTCGGAGAAAATGTTTGCAAAGTTTCGTAATCATAATATATGACAAAAAGGACAGCATAATTAAAGAATAAAAATGTGAGTTAAGATATATTTTTAAAATATAAATTGCTTTTTAAAATTTGAATCTTGTTAAATGGACAACCTTCAAAGTTATCTTTAAATAGTTGGAACGTGGAAGTAGTGGTGGTGGAACTCATGATAGGTTGGAGCCTCGTCTTGCTAGCGCGTTCAAAAGCTACTAAAAACTGTCTCTTTTTCGACCTTTAAGCTTTTCTTTAGCATTAGTAAATACAGAATATTTACCAGAGCAGAATTAAAATTATTTCAAGTGTAAAGAAAATATTTTTTGCTTTTAGTTATAAAATTATATATTATTTTACTGTATATCAGATTGCATGTCGAAGGTCTGCAACTATGGTATGTATAAAAATAAGATTCGCATCCTCGAACGCTCAGATTCTAAAATTCGAAACCCGGAATGTGAAAAAGTAATATAATTAATATACATTGCTGTTAAGTTGAATATGCAGAGTTTTATTATTTTAATTATAAATATACGAAATACAAATATACATTTTAAATAAATTAAAAAAACAGTCAAGTACAATTAATAAAAATCATTCCTACAGGTTGCATTATTTTGTAATTTAAATGAGTTGAATACACTATCAGAATATAATTTTATTCTTCATATACAGTTACGTTAGCAAAATTCCGGTTTTACACTGAAGACTTACACATTACTTGTATGACGTCATCAAAATAAAAATGGCTTTTGATTCCTTAAGGTACACATATATGTAAGCTTTAAATTCTCTTCCTGCAGCAAGAACTTCCTAACATATTTGTACCTATAGCAAAAAAAATTTAAGTCCTGTTCAGTCTACTAAAATATAAACTTAATATTAGCAAGGAAAATGTAAACCTGGCATTATTTCTTTCACTTGAGGAAAATATCGAGACCAACCAGTATTGCCAGGGTAAAATGTTTAGGCCTACCTAAATGTCACAGACAAATGTCAAAGGTTACTGGCAATCCTAGGATATAATGTTATTTTTTATTAGGACTGCTTTGATAAATATCAAGTCTTATAGAAATTGCTGAGAAACTTGGCCTTAAACGAAGCATGATCAAGAAACCTATCAATAATATATTATTTTTTTATCGTTTGACTCTAATACTGTTTCGTTTTTAATTAACAAGATTTGGTTAAGTTAGGTTAGGTTAGGTTAGGTTAGGTTGGATTGGTTTGGGTTAGATTAGGTATGATTATGTTAGGTTAGATTATATCTAACGATTTTATTAAATTTATGATTTCAATTAAAATTCTATTTTTACGAATTTGTAAATAATTTTTTTAATATGATAATGACTGTTTTTCCACATATATTGATATGCTGGCTAGATCATCTTGAATAATAGAAATATTAAAAAACTGAAACCTTTCCTGAATAAAAATAGTAAACAAGGCATTAGTTATACGTAAGTAAATGTAAATAATAATTTTAAATAAAACTTTAACAAATTTATTATTTTATTTATTTATTTATTTATTTATTTATTTATTTACTAGATATTTATTTATTTATTTATTTATTTACTAGAAGAACCAATTTAAACAGATTAGGCAAATAGATTTTCCTAACAAAAAAAAAAAATATATAACAATAGATTCATTTACTATTCAATTACACCCACTCGGAAGAATACTGTAAAGATTTTATAAAATTCTGTATCCACAATATAAAGATCACGGTAATGAGGAAGAGAAAGAGAGCTCCATTTATAATACTTTTTATGCAGGATTTCATGGCACATTAAAATATTTCGAGTAAGGTTTCAAGGATTTATCAAATGATGGTTCTGAGGGTAAACTATCTTGCACAGAAACATGAGTGTGAGAATCTAATAAAGAGTTGCCACGCCACGACATTATTACATAAGTATATATATATGTTATATATATATAGTAGCATATATATATATATATATAGAGAAAGTATATATATATATATATATATATATAAAGAAAAGATATTTATATATGTTATATATATATATATATATATATATATATATATATATATATATATATATATATATATATATATATATATATATATATATATATATATATATATATATATGTTAGAAAGAGAATAGAATATATCTATGTATATATATATATATATATATAGTTATTAAATATATATATATATAGGCATATATATATATATATATGATATATAGTATATATATATATATATATATATATATATATATAGCTGTTATGTATATAATTTTATTGTGATTTAAAAGCTCCGTAAATAAATATTATTAATGGGTACAGCAGGCTGTTCAATTCCTTGCTCCTACAGTGTTTGTTTATGTGTTTAATATTCATTGATGGAAAATCTTTATTAAAGGCTATCATATTTTTTTAATAAAATGGCAAGACAAAAAATATTTTTATTTTTAAGAACGTTTATTTATTTATTTTTATTTTCTTATTTATATTTATTGATTATTAATTATTTATTTAAAAGGATTTTTTCATTAGAATTATGATATATAATTGAAAAAAACGGCAAATCTCGCAATAAATTTTTATTATTATATTTTCATACTTTTCCCATCTATTAAAAGAAAATAATAATAATAATAATAATAATAATAATAATATTAATAATAATAATAATAATAATAATAATACACACACACACATAATAATAATAATAATAATAATAATAATAATAATAATAATAATAATAATAATAATAATAATAATAATAATAATAATAATAATAATAATAATAAATATATTATTATTATTACATTATCATTATTATTAATATATATATTACTATTAATAATAATAATAATAATAAAAAAAAAAATTATAATAGTAGAAAATCTTTATCTCTTGCAATAAGAGAATTTGAAATTTTTTATCTTGAGATACCCCATATCTAGTTATGCAAATTCCCATGCATTATTATTATTATTATTATTATTATTATTATTATTATTATTATTATTATTATTATTATTATTATTATTATTATTATTATTATTATTATTATTATTATTATTATTATTATTATTAATTTTAAACATGCCATTTTTGTCCCCTTAGTTTTCGATCTTTGGTTTCACCTTACATATTCAAAAAACATATACAATTATTAATTTTGAATTTCACAAAAAATAGAAAAAATTAAGAATTTACAATAAAATTTAAGCTATTATTATTATTATTATTATTATTATTATTATTTTTGCTATTATTATTATTATTATTATTATTATTATTATTATTATTATTATTATTATTATTATTATTATTATTATTATTATTATTATTATTATTATTATTATTATTATTATTATTATAAATTTAATTGATTTTAGTGCTTAAATTTTTAAGTTAGGATTTTAATTTTTATCCCAATTTCTTCTTTGTTTTTGTCTATTGTTTTTATTTGTGTGTGTAGAGTGTGTGTGTGTGTGTGTGTGTGTGTGTGTGTGTGTGTGTGTGTGTGTGTGTGTGTGTGTGTGTGTGTGTGTGTGTGTGTGTGTGTGTGTGTGTGAAAGATGGCAGATTTGCATAGGCGCAGGCTTT
The DNA here is from genome assembly GCA_015478945.1 of Trachelipus rathkii. Taxonomy (NCBI): domain Eukaryota; kingdom Metazoa; phylum Arthropoda; class Malacostraca; order Isopoda; family Trachelipodidae; genus Trachelipus; species Trachelipus rathkii. The sequence continues at coordinate 32,925 of JABUQX010072861.1, forward strand.
CTATTAACTTTACCAACATCCGCGGCTTAAAATCTAACTTTGCCTCTTTACTAACTTCACCAATCAACTCTAATCATATCGTTTATATTTTATTAAGGATGGAAATGAGGGAGAATTCACCCTAATTCCTTTAACATATCTAACTATAACCTATTTCATAATTTACGTCTGAAGGGTGGAGTGTGTGCCTATTAATACTCCTGTAACACGTCTCGTGAATCTCGAATCGCCTAACTTCGATGTTCTGTGGCTCAAAATCTTTCTTCCTTCTACTACAATAATCTTGTGCTTCTGCTACTAGTTCTCCAAACGAACAGATCTTACCTCTTTTCCTTGCATATCTAAGACCTCCTCAATGACTTTTCTATCTTTCTCAACGAAATACTTAATAACCCAGACAGAAGGGATTGCAACATACACAACACTGAATGGTTGGGACTCTCATACTGATTTAGGTGGAGAGGAGGCCGAATCATCTCAGCATTCACAACGATCTGGAGCAACTAATCACCAAAGAACCACACATTCCGGATCGTCCCAACCAATTCTTGAACACACTTTGATCTATGTTTCACCACTAGTCCTTCTCTCTATGAATACACTACCTTCGGCTCCGTTGGTAAATCTGACCACAAACCTTATATCTCTTAACTTTAATACTTTCTCTCCAACAGCTCCATCATACCCCTATACGTTTTTTCTGGCACTTTGATCGGGGGGATTGGGGGCCTTGCGTCGCTTCTACTCTAACTATAATTGGAATGACTGCTTGGACTCTGATGACGCTTTTCGGCTTCCGCCACTAAGGTGGGAGCTGTAGTCGTTGACGGGATGAGCAGGTTCATTCCTTCGACTAAATCTTTCTCTCTCCTCATAATCCATGGTTCGATCGTGCCTGTTCTCTGGCCATTCAGGCTAGACAAAGCGCTTATCGGGGGTGGGAAAATTCTTGTGTTCTCCCCATTTCCTCTCGCTAATTTTCATCCAGCTAGAAATCGTTGCAGGATACTCTTCGACGAGCAAGAGCTTTCTTCAAAACGAAAGTGCGCCAACCTCCTTGGTTCTCCTAATGACAAAATCTTTCTGGCCTCTGCCAAAAAATATCTCTAACAACTTCAAATCTGCCTTTCCTCCTTTATTCGGATCTGATGGCTTTGTTGCTAACTCTCCAACTGAAAAGGCCAACTTCCTTCGGCTCCCTATTTTCCTCTTAACTCAACCCTGGATGATTCTTGTAATCTCTCCTCCACATTCTCCCTCCCTGTTCCTATGTCTTTGCCTTTGATTACATTTTTGATCGGGTGCATAGGCTCCTGAGATCTATGAACGTTAGAAGGTAAATCCGGATTGCATCCCTCCCCGAGTTTTGCGAGTGTGCTTCCGAGCTGGCCCCTCCTTCGTTCAACTATATTCTCTATGTCTCAATACTCACACTTTCCCTCAGTGTTGGAAAGCAACGCACACAACCAACCTATTCGAAAAAGGAAGCCGCTCTTGATCCTTCTAACTATCGCCCTATAGTTTTCACTTGTAATTCTTTCCAAGATCTTTGAAACCCTTCTAACTCTCACTTCTTAGATCATCTGTGGAATTATTCTATTCTTTTCCGATCGCCAGTACGGCTTTCGGCGTTCGAGGTCTACTGGGGATATACTTTCCCATTTAACCGATTTATGGTTTTCCGCCCTTAGGAACTACGGGAGACTTGCGTGGGCGTGGCTTTCTGACATATCCAAAGCATTTGGAACGGGTATGGCACGCGTCACTGCACTCCAAGCTCCCCTTCTTTTTCCTCCTTCTCTTGCTTACTTATGTCTAGTTGTCTTTCAAAAATATCGGCTGTGGTTGATAGAGCGACATCTTCTTCTTTTTCTGTTAATAAAACTTAGGTTCTGTCTTTATCTCCTACTTTATTCTACTTTTCTTGTTAATGATCTTCTCACCTGCACATTTTTAACTCTATCCACTCATATGCCGATGACTCCTGACCCTTCATTCTTCAACTCATTTCAATTCTTAAGTTCTCTTTACTTTAGAATTCTCCTCGTCTTAATCTTCCGATTCTATTTTGCTGATCTGGATAGAATTTCCGATTGGGGTCGTCTCAACCTTGTGAAATTCAATTCTTTAAAACTCAACTTCTACAAATCTCCTTTCAAAACACCTTCAAACTTTCCAATATCTTTCGACCGTTCTTTATACTCTCCCTGTGGACAATATAAACATTCTTGGACTTAATATAAACAAAAAATGTCTTGGACCTCACCTCACAACGGTTGCTAGGGCGTCCTCTCAAAGAAACTGGGAGTTCAGTTTAGACGAGATTTTTTTTCCTCTTCTCAGTTACTCCAGCTATACAAAGGGTCTCATCCGTTCTTTGTATGAGTACTGTTCTCATATCTGGGGGCTCTGGTCAATAATTTGGCTTTTGGACAGGGTCGAGAGTCAAAAGACAAAATGCTTATAAACTGTTCTTTTTAGTATGCGATGTTGGTACTTGCTTTATCTCTTTTCTACAGGTACCGCAGCGGCAGGTGTCCGAGGGAACTTACCACTCGCACCAATACACCTTACGACGCCCTCGCAGCACAAGGGGTGCTGTATCTGAGCACGAGTTTTGTGTTGATGTAGGTAACCCCAGGCTAGTTCGCTGCGGTGCTTCCTTCTTCCTGCCACATCTGTTCTGTGGAATTCCTTCCATCTCCTGTGTTTCCTGCCGAATCTAATCTCCCTCACTTTAAAGTTTGCGTCTCGTGTGCTCATCTGCGTAATTTAATTTTACGCTAGTGGATGAAGTTTTAGCTTGCAACACCCCTCTCCCTGAATAGGCTCTGCCCGTGAGAGGTGGTGACAACTGTAAAAAAAAAAAAAATTTAAATGTGCGTGAGTGTTGCCGTAAACAATTATTTCATTTGAGGGAGTAAGTTGTTACACGGCAACGCTCGCGCGCAAGAGAGGCATATATATATATATATATATATATATATATATAGTTAAGATATTATATATATATATATATATATATATATATATATATATATATATATATATATTATATATATATATATATATTTATTTTTATATATATATATATATATATATGCATATATATATATATATATATATATATATATATATATATATATATATATATATATATATAAATATAGGTCTCCTTAGGGGGGTGCTGAGCCCCGAAACCTTGAAAATGGACGTAGAAGGCTGAAATTTGGTGAATGGATGGAAGAAAACGAATGAAATAGAACACTGGGGTTAAATTATATAGAGGTCCATTTTAAAGGGTGCTGAGACCCAAAACCTTGGAAATGACGTAGAAGGCTGAAATTTGGTGAGATAGAAGAGAACGAATGAAATAGAGTACTGAGGTTGCATTATATAGTATTTTACATATTTAGTAATCATAGTATTAATAATATTTACGCACATATGTACTGCGAGCGTAGTGAGCAAAGGCGCCCTTTTCAGGCAAGCTTGAATGTTCACGTGAAAGCCTTATTATTATTATTATTATTATTATTATTATTATTATTATTATTATTATTATTATTATTATTATTAATATTATTAATATTATTAATATTATTATTATTATTATTATTATTATTATTATTATCATTATTATTATTATTATTATTATTATTATTATTATTATTATTATTATTATTATTATTATTATTATTATTATTAGTTATTATTATTATTAGTTTATTATTGATTCTATTATTATTATTATTATTATTATTATTATTATTTTAATTATTATTGTTATTATTTAAACCTAATAAATTATACATTGAAACCCTCAATGATAAATCCGTTCTTAACAAACAGAATATTTATTATAAGTAAAGGAATAACCTAAATATTACTAGCATTGTATAGTTCAGATGATAATGTGTGGTGGAGAGTTCGATCCCTTGTCAGGAATGAGTGGTCTAGGGTTCGGTCCTTAAACCGGAATGAGTGGGGTCTAGTACTTTTGCATTTATGGTTTATGGTCTCAAGATTATTTTTTTTATTACTAATAAATATTAAACATTAATGGAGTTTAAAGGTTATGTAACATGTCATTGACGTTGGCGTTGAACAATAGGCAGAACAACAGAGTCACAAGGCAAAGGGTTTGGGTTCGATCACTCGTCGAGACATTAGGTAGTAATTACCTAGAGCAGTTCACCTCCTAGAATAGAATAATGCCCCGTAAAGTAAAGTTGCTACGCATTCATACTCTCTCTCTCTCCATTTATATATATATATATATATATATATATATATATATATATATTATATAATTATATATATATATATATATATATATAAAGATATATATATATATATATATATAAATTTTATATATATAGTAGTATATATATATATATATATATATATATATATATATATATATATATATATATATATATATATATATATATATATATATATATATATATATTATATATATATATATAAATAAAATAAAATATATTATATTATATTTTATAATATAATAAAAAGAAAATACTGTCATTCACCAACTGTGAACATTACATTTGCCTCGGACTGATCAAAAATATAGTTAAAGAAGAAAAGCAAAAATAATAAGAATAAAAAATGCCTAGCAATCAGATTGCAAGGAGTGGCATTACTCAGGGCTTACAAATAGATAAAAGGCTAAAGAAAGCCAATATTTGAGTAAAGGGAATAGAAAAAGAGATAATAGAAGAAATTGCAAGGAAATAAAAGCTATAGCAAAAACTTAAAGCTACTGAAGCCACAATACTGAATTTGCCTAACTTAAAGAAAATGAGGTGAAGAAACAGGATTGAACTTCAGGCAAATCAAAAGAAGATACTGAAGCCACAAATACTGACTTTGCCTAAGCTAAAGAAAATAAGGTAAAGTACAGGATTGAACTTCAAGCAACATAAGGAAATTACAGAAGAAAATAAAGAAACATCTATTGATTCAAGAGCTAAAGGATTCCACAAAGAAGAAAATTAAAGTAATGAAGTAGAATCCAAGCAATTGACATTCTTCAAGTACTCCCAAAATAGTAAGAGAAGCGGCTAAGATAATCAAAGAAAGCCACCATTTCCCATTTCTTTTGGAAAAATTCCTATTGATCATTACTGAAGGTCAGTTTGAAGCTAAAATTGTTATAAAATAGTTCGTGTAAATGTTGTATGAATGTAAAATATCATAATGAGTTTTCAAAGTAAATAACTTTTAAAGATAATAAAAGAGAAGATATTTTATTTTATATATAATTATACTATGTAAATTTATTTTATATTTGTAATCATATATTTTTTGTAGAACCTGTTCGTACTTCCAATATGTTCAAATTAATGTTCTATTGAACGGTGTGTTTGTTTCATCATGGTGGTTAACCATTTATAATATATATATATATATATATATATATATATATATATATATATATATATATATATATATATATATATATATATATATATATATATATATATATATATATATATATATAGTAAGAAAATTAACAATAACTGTATGCAAACCACGAACTAAACACATTTAATTTAAAATAATAAAAACGTAAAACAATAAAACGATGTAATAAAGACTAAAAGAGAGCTAAGATTAAAAATAGAGAGACACCAAGCTTTCGACCCCTACATCTGGAGGTCTTTATTTAACTAATCGTAAAATATAAAAAAGGAATAAATTCTAAAATGAACACTGGACAGCTCTAGTTGGTTCGACCAAACTCTTAATGTATTTTTCTAAGGATCCCTTTGTAACGTTTTTCCTCCATTAATAAATTATTTAACAGGTTGTCAATTTTTATTTCTCCTGGATTTTTGTTGAAGTTATTTGTGTTTTTTATAATAAATGATTCAATGAATTTTCTTTTATCAAAATCACTATTTAGTAGAAGCAAAGATAAAGGTAAAAGGAGGGTGGAAGAAAAGATTGAAATTTAACACAAGTGTAGAAGTTACAAGAGTTGAGAATTTAGAAAATGAAGAATATTCAACAGAATAAGAAAGAATTTAGCAGAAAAATGGGAAATAGTGAAAGAAAGAGAGAAGGGGAATGGAATGTTTTTAAGGAAACAATACTGATGACTACAAGGGAAGTTTGTGGTGTGAAAAAGATTGGCCGACGGAGTAAAATAAAAGGTAGCGAATGGTGGAGTGAAGAATTAGATGTTATTATTAAAAGGAAAAAAGAAGTTTTTGTTAAACATTTAGCTATTAATAGTCAAGCTACATGGAAGGAATACAAGAGAGTGCGAAATGAAGTTAAAATGAAAGTGAAAATTGCAAAGAGAAGGGCAGACGAACGGTGGAGTGGAAAGATTGTTGCTAACTATTATGAGAAGAGTAAACTATTTTGGAAGGAGATTAACAAGATTCGGAATAAGAGAGAAGACGCCATTATTGGAGTAAAGGCTTTAGATGGGAATGTAGTTCAGGATGATAGAGAAGTGGGGGAGAGATGGAAAGAATATTTTAAGGAACTACTAAATGCTGGAAGAGTAGATGAGGAGGAAGAAAGAAGACAAAATATCACGATGGAAGAGTTTAGAAATGTAAATATGGGGCATATTACAAAGTATGAAATAGTGAATGCTTTGAAGAAGTCAAAAGGAGGAAAATCTTCTGGGTATGATGCTATGCAAGCAGAAATGTTGAAAAAGGGTGTTGACATTGTTGTGGAGTGGCTGATGAGATTATTAAATGTTTGCTGGGATCAGTGCGAGGTACCACAAGATTGGCAAGATTCCTGTCTTGTGCCAATTTATAATGGTAAGGGGGACAAAAAGGAGTGTTCTAATTATAGAGGAATAAGTTTATTGTTGTAGGTAAAATATATGGACGAGTCTTAATATAAAAAGTTAAAAGTATTACGAAAAAAGAGGTTTTTACCATCAATGTGGTTTTAGGGATGGTCGAGGTAGGTAAGGACCTTGAGAATGCTGACAGAGAAATTCTTAGAAAAGAAGAAAGACGTTTTTGCATGCTTTCATGATTTGGAAAAGGCATATGATAGAGTGCAAAGAGGTAAGTTGTGGAGAATATTAGAAAGCTATTGAATAAATGGTTTGCTATTAAAGGCGATTAAAGCATTTTACAAGAACAGGAGAGGGTGTGTTAAGATTAACAGGAAGGAAGGGAAGTGGTTTAAAATAGTAGTGAGTCTGAGACAAGGTTGTGTTATGTCTCCTTGGTTGGCTTAATATCTTTATAGATAGTGTAGTTAAGGATATAGATAGATTTGGGAAAGTAGCTGATATGAATCTGAATGGAAGTAATTGGAAGATAAGCATCTTACTTTTTGCCGACGATTCTGTGTTGATTGATACAGCGAAAAACTGCGTGATTTGCGCTTGAGGAACGAGTAAAGGCCAAGGAAAGGATTAAAATTAAATCAGCTAAAAGTAAAGTGATGAAAATTAGTGCAAAACCAAAATGAGACGATTCTCAATCTGGGTTGGATATCATAAAGGTAAATGGGGAAAGCCTAGCAGAGACAACAATTTTTAGATACTTAGGAATGGATATTGGGGCGGTGGCATGAAATAAAAGATTGATTATAGGGTTGCAGAACGTCAAAAAGTAGTAAGCTCTTAGAGAAATATTAAAAATGGAAATTTAAAAATGGGAGGTACAAGTTTCATGGGGTGAATGAAATTATTCGATTTTTTCTGTATGGATGTGAGAAGTGGGCATTAAACACTAAAATGAAAAAGAGTTGAGGTTTTAGAAATGAAAGGATTACGAGATATCTGTGGAATAAAGAAAGTAGATAGAATTAAATATGTAAGGATAAGGGATATGTGCCGATAGGAGAAATGTCTGATGGAAAGAGCAAATCAAGAGGTACTAAGATGGTATGGTCACGTGATCAGAATGAATGATAATAATAGATTGACTAAAGAAGGTTTTTAAATCCGAAGTGGTAGGCAATAAGAGAAGGGGACAAACCCAAATGGAGGTGGGTTGATAGAGTAAAGGAGCTATTAATAGCAAAGAGGATTAGTATGGATGAAGGAAATTGATTAACGCGAGACATGATCACTTGGAGAAGAATAGTTCATGAAAAGTTCCGTCAAGGGTTGCAATTAACTGAACAACCTGGAACATAGCAAATAAGCCAACAGCATTCCCGATTTGCAACTGACACCACCCCGCAGTTATGTGGGAGACGGTGATGAGTATAATAATAATAATAATATTTCTAAAAACTCAATGTCAGCATTTATTTTAACATATGATTTTGTTGCTTTTTCAAGCCTCCTAAATGTATTTCTGTCTACAGAAGAAATTTTCTTTAGTATTATTCTGGAATAAAATAAAACTATTGATTTAAAAACAGTACCAAGCTTAGAATGAATGATAATAGATTGACTAAGGATAATAATAATAATAATAATAATATAATAATAATAATAATAATAATAATAATAATAATAATAATAATAATAATAATAATAATAATAATAATAATAATAATAATAATAATAATAATAATAATAATAATAATAATAATAATAATAATATTTCTAATAATAATAATAATAATAATAATAATAATAATAACAACACACACACACACACACACTTAATAATAATAATAATAATAATAATAATAATAATAATAATAATAATAATAATAATAATAATAATAATAATAATAATAATAATACACACACATTAATATTAATAATATATATATATATATATATATATATATATACATTGTTATATATTATATATTATAATATATATATATATATATATATATATATAATATTTAATATTTGTGCAAAATTATTCTAGATTTTCAATTTTAATGACCAATTAAAATTGGATGAAATGAAAAATGGTGGATAAGTCTACGTATAGTTATATATTCAGATTCATTAACCTTAGTAATATATATATATATAGATATAAGTATATATATATATATATATATATATATATATATATATATATATATATAAAGAAAGAGAGAAAGAGCATATATATATATATATATATATTTATATATATATATATATATATATATATATATATATAAATCTATGTATATTTATATTTACATATATTTATATTTATATATATAGAAATATATATATATATATATATATACTACTCCTCGTCAAAATTAACGCACCACAAAGGACGTGGCGAAGGAAAGGTAGCAAAGGTTGAAGAACGAGAAGACACTTTATTGGATAATGACAATAACATGGTGATTCCTCCCCAAAAACCGTGGATTGATAGAGGTGAGGCTGCGGTGCAGCCAAAGAGTCTCGGTGTAGGGTTCGGAGGTTAGATGCTGCAAAATACACAATGTTGGTACGTACGGCGACGGCCGCGGGGGGGTGTTAGGTCTGTCTCAATACCGTGTATGACCCTCTGGCACGGATGACTGCCTGACGCCATCCTGGCATGCTCTCGATGAGTGGACGAATGTCCTGGACAGTGATTTAGATCCCATACGTCGTGCAGTGCCTGTCGCAGGTCCCGGGAGGGTTCGTGGAGGGGGTTGCTGTCGGATCCG